>MU279888.1:0-66977 GCA_022385655.1 Xylaria intraflava | reverse complement strand
GCTAAGCGATAAATGCATATGCCTACTGGTGCGAAGTTCTAATGTATATGCATATAAGTAGCGCGCCGCAGCTGGTCTGAGCCCGCTGAGATAACGTCAATTATGCCTCTATCGAGACCCTTACTATTCCAATCCATAATTATGCAACTATAGATGTGGTGGGGTATGTTTTAGTGGTCCAACGCGTCTATCGAGTCACCCAGAACCTTATCTACCGCGTCGCATTACGATGGACAAAACGAGCCTCTTTATTACTACCTCCTGCCGACGAACGACCCATTTCGCAGCGCTGCAGTGCTATGCAGTGCTAATTCAAGCCCTGCTTCCAAATATCTGCGGATATGGAAGCATTTGATCGATAGGTTTCACTCCGTCCGGTCCCAGCAATTCTCGCCACTCCTAAGTGCCCCACGCCGCGCTGCCGATCGAGTTTTCGTGATGCCGTCGCTTGAACCCCGCCGACGGTCAAGGGCCGTCTACGAGGAGGACCACAAACCCGACCCGTCACCGTCTGCGTCGGAGTCGTCTAAAAGACGTAAAAATGATATAGGCGGACGTGTATCCGAGGAGGGTGGAGAAGATGAGTTGAGCGACGATTCGCCCACCCCTACACGACACCACGAAAATGGTCACACCTCAACAACCAGTCCTCCCGCCAACGCCAGCGGGTTTCACCCCGGTGCTATAGTCCGAGTTCGAGTTGACAACTTTGTTACATACACACGCGCCGAGTTTTTCCCTGGCCCCAACCTGAATATGGTCATTGGCCCCAACGGAACAGGCAAAAGTTCTCTCGTCTGCGCCATATGCCTCGGCTTGGGATATCACCCCAAACATCTCGGACGTGCTAGTCACGTCGGTGAATTTGTGAAACATGGCGAGGAGAGTGCCACCATTGAGATAGAGCTACAGAGGCGACTGAAAGATCGAGCAAATCACATCATTCGTGTTCAGATTAACCGAGAAGACAATGGTAGAAAGTGGTGGTTAAACGGCAAAGAGAGCACACATAAGGCTGTTCAAGCATTGACACGGAAACTCAGGATACAAATCGACAATCTTTGTCAATTCCTGCCTCAGGACAAGGTCGCCGAGTTTGCAGGACTGACCCCCACGCGACTTCTTGAAGAAACGCTTCGCGCTGCTGCGCCTGAAGAGATTTTAGAATGGCAATTAGAGCTCAAGGGCCTTCATAAAGACCAGAGAGAGATGAAGGTCCAGGTTGAAAACTGCTCTGAGATCCTAAAAAACCACGAGTCTCGTCAACAGGGGCTTCAGGCTGATGTGGACAGATTGCATGAGCGTGAATCTATTGAGAAAAAAATTGAAGACCTCAAGGGTGCACGCGCTGTTGCTGAGTACAATGGTCTCCGCTTCAGGTTCATGGAATCGAAAAAGCACGTGAAAGATGCCAGAAAAAAACTAGAAGATTTGGAGAATGCCTGCGGGCCTGCCTTGGAAGCCGTAAACAAAAAACAGGCATACCAAGCGGAGATCGAGCCTGTCGTGGTGGAGAAAATGAAGGCTCTACGCAACGCTGAAGTAGCAGGAGAGCGAGTGTTGCACCACGTAGAAACATACGACGGAAGGATCGCTGATGAAGAAAACACCGCAAAGGCTGAAGAAGATGCACTACAAAGCCTCAGGATAAAGATTCAGCAAAGGCGCAAAGAACTTACAACCTTAGAAGGCAGACTGAAGGACAGACCCCCTGAGTTTGTGCCTGCTGAATGGAATGTCAAGATTGTGAGCTTCTATTCTCCTATGTCATTACCACGTTGGTATACTAACCCACACATTTCTTGTCCTTCAGCGCCAAAAAGACAGTGTCCGGCAGGAAATAGAAGGTCAGAAACGCAGACTTGATGACCGGTTGCAAGAACTCAGGGTGACAAAGTCCACTAAGAAGGACGCTTTGACTGGCTTAGAAAACGATTATAACAAACTAAACTCCCAAGAAGGAATAAAATTGGCCCAATTGAAGAGCGTTAACTTAGATGCTGCCAAGGGGTGGGAGTGGCTGCAAGAAAATCAAGACCAATTTGAGCAAAAAGTATTCGGGCCCCCGATGCTCACCTGCTCCATAACGGACACGAAATACTCCGACCAAGTTCAATCGCTGCTCAGCCAGGAGGACTTCATCTGTTTCATTTGCCAGACTCGTAACGATCACCAGAAACTCAGCAATCAATTCTTCCGTCAGATGAACCTCTCTGTTTCCATTCGAACTTGTGTTAAACCCCTTTCGTCCTTTCAACCGTCCATGCCCAAAGCCCAACTTCGTCAATTTGGCCTTGATGCATATGCTATTGAATACTTGGAAGGACCTGAACCCGTGTTGGCAATGTTGTGCGCGGAAAAGAAAATACACATGGCAGCAGTGGCTCAACAGGACATTAGCAATGTTCAATATGAACAACTGATGGCCACAGGGAAGCTACCGAGCTGGACCGCCGGCAAGCGGACATATCGTGTTGCAACACGTAGAGAGTACGGGCCCAGCGCAACGTCAACCAGCACTAGGACCATTGCACCTGGTCGCTTCTGGACAGACCAGCCTGTGGACGTTGCCGAACGAGCAGATGTTCAAAGGCGAATGCACGATATCGAGGAGGAGATCAAAGCAATCAATCAAGAAATGCTGGAAACAGCAGAGACTGACAGATCTCTAACCGAACGCGTGAAAGAAGTCGTGAAAGATATTGTAAGTTCTCCATCCGTCAGGTGCAGAGATGATACTAAACGATCCACCAGGATATTTTGAAACAACAGAAGAACGAGTTGCAGAAGGCTGCTACGCAATACGCAACCCTAGGGGACAAGATTCGTAAGACCTTGGCTGTCCTACAGAGAATGTGGTTGTAAACTAACTCAATCTAGCCATCGTCCAAAGTCAAATAGATGATGCTCGGCGAGCCTACGCTGAGACAAGGCTTCGTATCTCCGAGTCTAGTGCTCGGTCCGACGAGCTTCTACTGGAGAGAACACGCTCCGTTCTTCAGCATAAGGAGCTTCTAGGTGACATTCGTAATGCCCACCAGGCTTTGCTAGATGCTCAAATCCGTCTTATCGAAGCAAAGTCGGACGTCAAAGCGCTTGAAGCACGCAACATAGAGATCAAGCAACGCCTGGATGACCAAAAGACGGAAATTGATAATGCGAAAGCAGAGTCCGATCGACTCAAAGAGGAAGCGCGCCGTGCTCAGGTCGCGGTCTCAGAATGGGTGGGTGAAGATGGAGATCAGTTACCTTATTTAAATGAACTTGCCAGGGATAAGACGGTTGAGGACTTGGAGAATGAAATAGTGGACGAGCAGAGCAAACTTGAATATGTCCATGCTGTCGACCCTTCGGTGCTGAGACAATTCAAGAAGCGGGCACAGGAAATCTCTAGTCTAACACAACAAAAAGAGGAGCTTACGACAAAGTTCGAATCGCTTTCGCGCCAGACCCAGGAGTTGAGGCAAAAGTGGGAGCCACGCGTCGATGCCCTAGTCACCCAAATCAGCGACGCATTTGCTTATAATTTTGAGCAAATCAATTGCGCTGGCCAGGTCGATATTTACAAGGACGAGGAAGACTTCGAGCAGTGGGCCATCGAAATCAAAGTTAAATTCCGGTTAGTAACTCTTCCCCTGAATTGGAACGCCTTCACCCGACACCCTTTCATTCTGTCCTTTTGTCATACTGGGATCCCATCGCAAGTCTTCATTACTAACATGCGTGAATATGAATATAGACAAAACGAAACACTCCAGCAGCTCAATCAGCACCGCCAGTCGGGCGGAGAGCGTGCCGTGTCAACCATTTTCTATCTGATGGCGCTGCAGTCCATGGCGCAGGCCCCGTTCCGCGTCGTCGACGAGATCAACCAGGGCATGGATCCGCGCAACGAGCGCATGGTGCACGAGCGCATGGTCGAGATCGCCTGCCGTGAGCACACCTCTCAGTACTTCCTCATAACGCCCAAGCTGCTCACGGGCCTCCGCTACGACGAGCGCATGCGCATCCTTTGCATCGCCTCGGGCCAACACATGCCCTCCGAGGGCCGCAAGCTCGATTTTGCCAGACTCATCAAGATCCAGAGGGCCATTGGCCCTGCTGCTGCTTAGCCTCTCTCCGGGCATGCGGTGTACTGTCTACCCCCGGTCTAACATAGACCAAGAAACGTGGATTCCGAATTTATTGCTTTTGTCCCGTCATGCGTATTACAATGAGTATCAGAAGAGGGATAAAAGGGGGAGTTGGTCACGAGTAGACACGAATGCTTCAGTGCCGGTGATTTCTCTCGGGCGTAATACGCGTTTGGTAGGAATGGAAATAGCTAAATAGGTAGGCAGGTAACTTGAATGTGAACAAAAGATCTTTGCTTGACGACTATCCACGGTACCCGTGCGTAACGTGACCAGTGTAAATACACTACAAACCCCTAATCTATCGAGGCGACGATGGCTACGGTAGAAGTGGAATTTGTTCTAGAGGACCATATTAGATTCGATTATGATTACGAGTGTTAACATAATATGCTAGGCTGGGCTGGCGCAGGTAGTCTACGTGCTCCGATGAATAAGGTATGCATAGAAAAATGTACACGAGCAACAGTTCGGGTGTCCGTCGACATCGCCAAGGCAGAGAACCCGAATAAAGGCCCCGGAAAATAAACGCGGACGCGCGCTCAAAGATTCCTCAGAATATCCACAACAGCCCAGAACTTCTCCGTGAGCGTGAGCCCGTACCCAACGCCCACGACCCCCCTCGTGAATCTCCAGCCGCTTTCCTGGGATGCGACGGGATACCGAGCAGGGCCGGGGATGGCGGTGCGAATCCCGAGGAAACCGAAGCGGTCCTCGCACACGCTCTTGACATTACACAGACCCCGTAACCCTTCTTCGCCCGCGAACCGGCCGTAGCCGGATCCGCCGACACCGCCAAAGGGGAGCTGAACGGCGTAGAACACGGCAAAGTCGTTCACGGCGACGCCACCAGCGCGTATGCCCCGCACAATGCTGCGGAGTACGGGGTCGGAATCGGAGCCGTAAACGGAGGCGCCAAGGCCGAAGGCCGGCGCGTTAGCTAGAGATAGAATATCCGCGGCCGCCGCAGAGGGTGCGCGGATGATGGTCATGATGGGACCGAAGCACTCCTCATTTGCGATGGCCATGTCTGGCGTCACATCCACAAGAAGAGTAGGTGCGAAGTAGAACCCCTGTGGGTGATCTGGGTGGACATATCGCTTTCCGCCCACGAGCAGTCTCGCGCCAGCCTTCACGGCGTCTGAAACGAGAGATTCGAGACGTGTGAAGGAGGAATCTGAGATCATGGCGCCAACGTCTTTGTCTAGCCCTAAGCGCAGAGCGCGTACGCGCGGCGTAAGCATGTCAACGAGCTTGTCGTAGACCTTGGGCGTCGCAATGATGCGCTCAATGCCGATGCAGTTCTGCCCCGAAGCCTGGAAGGTTCCGCGAAGGAGCACATCGACGATGCGTGGCAAGTCGCGTGCCGCCGAGTCGAGGATAATGGCTGCGTCTTTACCGCCCAGCTCGGCTACCATGGGCGTGAGGCTGCGCGCCGCGCTCGCTGCCACGTGGTGACAAACTGGTCGACTGCCGATGAATGTGAGGTGCGCGATGCCGGGGTGGCTGGTCAAATGGCCGGCGGTCTGCGGCCAGCAGACAACACTTTGAATGAGCGCCGGGTCGTGGCCGTGCGCTATCAAGGCGCCCCGTGCGATGCTGGTATAATATGCTGCGCTCCAGCATGTCTGCTCGCTGACTTTGACAACGATGCCGTTGCCCGCGAAGATGGAGCTGATAATCGGGCCGATAAAGTTATGGAAGGGATAGTTCCAGCTGACGATAGCGGCGACAACTCCTAGGGGCTCGTAACATACGGTAGCCTTCTTATAAGACAATAGCAGATTGGTCGGTCGTTTCGATGGCCGCAGAGCTTTCTCGCCGTGCTTAATGGTCCACTGTAGTTTCTCGGCCGTCACCATGATTTCTCCAAGCTGAGCGTCGATCATCGTCTTGCCGGAGTCGAGCGAGCTGGCTCTGCATATCTGCTCCTGGTTATCGAGGATGTGCCGTAGCATGGAGCGCAGGACGGCGCGTCGTTGCGCAAAGCTCGTCTTCGCCCAGTTCTCCTGAGCGGCGGCAGCTTGTGCGATAGTTCGGTCAAGGCCAGCGGGTGTCGAAGGATTCACGAAGCCGAGAAATTGCCCGGTGGCTGGCGCGTAGCATTGTATAGCTGAGGTTCCCGGAACCTTGATGTTCGCGTTTTCGAGGACCCTTGTCTCCTCGGGTAACTTGGCATCGAAGGGAGGAACCGAGTAGCGAACGGGCTTCCCTTCGGAGCCAAAGAGAGTGGAATTGGGGAGCAGATATGCTAATAAGACGCCGGTGGCTAGAAAGATGGCGACGGAAATGACAATGGCGGGCAGCGGTATCGTCGTCGAGTAGCTAAAGTCTTTTTTGATCCTATTCACCATTAGAAATGAAATGTCAGCCAGACAGACTCAGGCATGTCTAACAAGTACGTACGTACGGGAACTGCCGTAAATGGGCAGTTAATTGCCCCAGCCAGACCTTGACATCTCCGAGAACAAGAACAGGAACCTCAAAGCGCGCCGCCATGATGTAGTGCTGGTAATGGCTGAGATGATCCTCGGTTGTTTGGCTTTGCAAAGCAACTCCCTTGGTATATGCCACAGAATTGGCCTAGTACTGGACTGTAGGCTTACGATGCCACCATATACCTACTCTGTGCCCATTGAAACGTTCGTCGCGGCGACTCCAGATGTTGAGCTTTTGCTCGATACTATGTAATGGCACGATGTGGTTGATGTGAATAATGAAAAAGAGACCTACACTGTAGTTATAGCTACCCGGTCATAAAATAACCTCGTTATAACCATGGACTCCATTATATCTGCATAAATTATGCATATAAAGTGCCCATATTGCTTTATAAGGTACTATCCCTATCTAGGAGGTACCTATGTACCTGCCTGGGACAGCAAGGCATTCAACACGATTGATTCTCCGTCCATTATCACGACTCTTGCTGCACTCAGGGCAGAGCTTCATCGGAAGTTAAAGTCGTTCCTCAACAGAATGATATTTGTACACTCCCGCTACCCACCTAAAAGATGTGGACGAGGGTTAGTCGTTTTATTCAATTGGGAACGAATTCTTTCTTTATACCTACTGCTATCTTGCGCTGCATTAATATCTAATCGGCTGACCCCTTTTCACGTCACCAGACGCTTTCTTGCTTGTCCACAGGACTATATACACACGCAATGCAGTCTCGCCGGTTCCTCTTCTTTGCAAGCGACCCCATAGCAGGTGTCAACGTTTCTCCGACATCCATTCATGCAATCAGTGCCATCGCTCTCCAGTGCGACGAGGTCCCTTGATTCTTTCCGCCCTGAACGCCGCCCCTTTCTTCCCAATAAAATCGAAGTCTCAAAGACAATTGCCATACCAAAAGCATGGCCAGCGGGAAACATTCCCGGCATGGAGGTATAACCACCGAATAAGTGTAGAGAGAACGTGGTAAAACAAGAGACTCTAATTCTTAGAAAAAAAGAGAGAGAAAGCCAAGGACAGAAGTCCAAAATTTTGTCACTTTGATCATCGCCTCATACACTGGCTGCGCCAATACTATGCACAGAGAAAAATAAAAGGAAAAACGCCAACGCCCAGTCTTGAAACACAGTTTGGCGATGCGTTTAGGGGCGTCCACGCCACTGTAGAAATGTGGCAAGCTAAGCCTGCCGGTACGTATCGTAGATTGCTGTTGCAGATCATAGAACGTCGAGAACGAGGATATCATTGAGATGGGAACTGACGAGACCATAAACGAAGCCAGCCTCAAAAATCGATGTAAGCATGAGTCCACCTGGGTGCGAAACACACTACTCGTGTTCTCGAATATGATCGTTCTGGTCTTTGTGGAATGTAAAGGATGCCTTGAAGGACTTGCCACGAGTACGTTTTCGAATCCGATTGACCAATCCATTTCCTTCGGGGTCAGCCGACCGTGATTGTGTAGACTCAAAGCGACTCAACATAGCTGCGGTTGTGAAGTCGTTTGAGGCCTCGAAGCTGGCACGGACGGCTCTTCGGTCCATCGACGCTCGCATCCGGTCGTACGATGGTCGCACGCGATCGACAGATTGCCGAATCGGGGTATCCGGGATATCCACGGGTTGTTTTACGGGTGCGTCCATTGATACGTCATGGCCAGTATAATTTGTCCCGTCACTTCCCCTTTGACTGCGAGGACCATGACCAATTACAGATCCCCCCGCAACTGATGACGGGTAGATTGGTTGGAGATCTTCATCCACACTTTGTCGTGGCGGGGGATTTTTGCGTCGAGAAGAGACCGAAGAGCTATACAAACTGCCCTTCGCATCATCCTGAACGTACTCCTCTCCCGCCACTCCCTCAGCCTTCTTGTCAAACTTGCCACAAGCGACCTGTTCTCGGATGATGTCCACATCGTATGGCCAGAACACCTTCTGCAGCGCCTTGCTAGCGTATCGAGGCGCTATGCAAAGAAGTGGCGTAAGAACTAGGACGATCCAGAATGATAACTCGCTGTATATCTGCCCCGCCGTCCCATAGAATGTGCTTGCGAATGTTGAAACCGTGTAGACTCCAGTCCAGAAGAAGATGATCAAGTCACTGAGGACAATAATCAATACAGTGAGCCAATCCCATGTGTACGTATTGATCAGAATGTAGAGGTTGATGGTGATGACCGCAGGATGGGCAACATAGGCACCAAGTCGATAACGTTCGCTGATATCTTTACCATTACCCGCAATGCTTGGGGTATTAGCTGCCACCAGATAGGGTATAAAAAAGGTTATAACACTTTGATACAAGCCATCGGCCATGTACGTCCTAACGCAAAGAATCAGCATAGGTTAAAGAAAAAGTCAAACTTAAACAAAGACTTACCAGAATTTTCGCTGCGTCCATTCCATGCGCTCGATACCGCGACGGTAGAGTTGTGGAACAGCGAGCGAGACAGAATCTGAAACGTCTTGATCGAGGACGCCAATGACAATAGGTGGGAGTGAGGTGAAGATAAGGTTGAACAAAATAATGTACGTGTACTCGAAGAGGTAGGTGATGTCGTAGTTGCACCAGATCTGATACCAAAAAATTGTGAAGGTCCAGATCATGTTCTTGTAGAAGAAATTGGCTATAGCCTCAGCCATCCTTCGGTAAGACCATCGGCCATGTACCAGAACTAACCGTTGAAGAAAGCGGAATTGGCCAATAGCATAGTCAGCGGACATCACAGCTTGACGACCTTCGACACCAGCGATTCCGACACCAACGTCTGCCTCCTGGATCATGGCAACATCGTTAGCACCATCGCCGATCGAAAGGGTCATCACATCCAAGCCAGTCTTGACCATCGACACGACTGCGGCCTTCTGCGCTGGGCTGACACGGCAGCAAAGGACCGAAGCGCATTGTTTGCACAAGAGTAAAAATTTCTGTTTCAATCTCTCGTCAAGAACCCACTTCAAGGTGGACCCATCAATAACCAGTGCATGTGTCGGCGACGGGGGTTCGTGATTCAGGCGTGCTTCGGCTAGATCTCCATCGTTGCCCGTCAGTCCAAATTGTCGTAACTTTTCACTGAGCTCCGTATCCAGCTGAGCGATGACGACGCCACTGGCCGTATTACCCGATTCGTCCTCATTTACTTTCAGATTTATGAGCTCCATGTCGTTGTTCAGTAGGTTACAGGAGAAACCGATATTGATGGCGGTTTCAACTTTATCTCCTGTAAGCACCCACAACTTGATGCCTGCTTGTCCGAGTAATTCAATTGTATCGGGTACGCCATCCTGAAGACGATCTTCAATAGCAGTGCCTCCAAGAAGAGTTAGGTTCTGTTCAATTATGTCTGCGACTTCCTCAAGCTTTTCTTCTCGGTCCTGCAAGGCGGACGCCGCTTTGTCATGCTGCTTACGCCAATCGAGATATTCTTGCTCTGTGAGTATCCGCTGTGCTATGCAAAGGGTGCGCAGGCCTTCCCGAGCAAACAGCTCGAGGTGTTCAGCGGTGGTCTTACGTAACTCATGTTGTTCGTTACGCCTGAGACGCGAGTAGATAATGCTGTCGGCACCTTTGCAAAACAAAATGATACGCCCGTCAGGCATCTTAATAATAGCACTCATTCGCTTTCGACTAGAGTTGAATTCTATGATGTTGAGGATAGTGTAATGTATTTCCTCACCCATTACATTCAACCGAATTTCGTCAGACGTGGACCCGAGGACGGTGAAACCCATGTCGCGGGCCGTTGCGACGAGGGCGGCCTCATCGGGCGATTGAGCCTTGAAATCGATCTTGGGGGTCTCGCCGGGGACATGTTCGGCAATGACGGTATGGCAGAGAGCAAGCGCCAGCATAAAGTGAATGTTTGCTTCCCTCTGTTCTTCTCCGGATTGTCCTCGAAGATCATCCACGAAATCCGGTGCGATGAAGGTCATCTCGTCATCGTGTAGATACGGGTTGTCGTTAATCATACGTAACCCATCTAAGGCACGGGATTTACAAGCAGCAATTTGTTCCCTGGCCTCGGCGGCTTCCTTAGTCACATCAATACCTAATCGCTTTCGAATGCCAGCTTGCGCCTCTGTGTAAGCCTCTCCGTATGGTTGGCCATTAATGGTCGCTTTTTTGAACTCCATCACGTTCTGAGTCAGAGTACCCGTCTTGTCAGAAAAGATGTATTCGATTTGGCCAACATCATCCGAGATATTCCACGATTTTGGAATACAAGGGTAATCGATAGGTTCGTAATACATCTGCACGTCGCTAAATATGAAAATAGCCTGAAGCGTGCGGACGATTTCGAGGGAGATGTATAGGGAGATAGGAATCAAATTCTGGAAGACAATCAGGGCGGCGAAGAATGTGATGAATCCCGTCATCCCAGGAGTACCGCCTATTGCGCCATAATCGAACAGGGCGGATGATGCATCACTCTTGGCCCACGACACACCGTTGACTATTGCTGACAGTAGGCATATGACGAAAAGAATGCCGAAGTTAAGTAGCACATTGAAATTAAGTTCGCGAGCAATACGTGGTCGTTTGCTAGGTGTTGCACCAGCGTTCATCATGATCTTAGTATCATGACCAGTGAAGACAACAACACCTAAGACCCATTCAGTGTTTCTCAGATTGCAACCTCTGAGAAGCAAATTATCGATCGTGATCGGCTCCGACATTTCTTTCGGCCCGGTTCCTGGGAAAGTTTGCTGCCACTTGATAGCCGCATTATATTTGTAAAGGTTTGCCTGTGGCGGTTCACTCTCAATCGAGAATTGAGCTCGTTCACAGTCTCTAGCGTGTTTGAGGGTTCGCCCACAACGGAGGGCCTGCCGAACCTTGAGGTTAGTCTCACCATCCAGAGTCTTCGTCTCGACGTAGCAAGCACCATCGGCATCGGATGTGGCTAGAACGATGACGTCTGCAGGTAATTCATCGTCGCTGTAAAGTCGAACAAAGTCGCCAACCTGCAGGTTTTTCCACATGTCCTTATGGAATCTTGCCTGACCACTAATTTCAAGGCCATAATTGATCAGGTCGCCCTTCTCACGTGTGAGGGCCTCGGTTTCCGTGGGATTTCCAGTTCTAGCTCCATTGAGTCGTGGCGAAGACACCGGCGTCATCTGAATGTCTTCAAACGTCGACATCATGGACTTTCGCATACCTTTTGTCTCTATAGATGCGCGCGGATCGGCGGAGTCGTCGATGCTTCCTTCATCCGAGCTTTTTTTCCATGTACTCTGAATAGTATCCCATAGCAAGACCATGAATCTTGTGGTGGCCTTTTTCGTCCTCCTCCATGCAGACACATTGTCACCCGCAACATTGACATTGTCCCATCCGACAAGGCGATGCACGGCAGCATTGTTGAGCTCATTATCAAGAACCGTTCTGCGGTAGTCTTCGATGGCATCTTTGATGGCGGTCACAGCGATGATGAAAAGCAGCGGTATGGCGTTGACGCCTGGATTCGTTCCACCGAAGATTGGGAAAAACTAGAACCAAAGTTTGGCATGTGCTATGACAGAGGGGGAATAAGATTGTTGGACTTACCACCAAGATAACATTGAAAAGGAAAAAGATGTTGGCGATATTATGGAACTGAAACCAGATGTTTTTAGGTATGAAAGACAAAGGGGTATACTTGGCAGTTCGGATCTTGTTTCTCGTGTATACCTGGGCAGGATGCCCTTCCTCATCTTTCAGGTCTTCCGGCAACGGTATATTGAAGACCAAGGTCCTACTCTCGCCCTCATCCTCTGATGTGGTGGTGCTTTCCGCGTCTGGCTGGTCGCCTGGCTCTTCCTCGATGATGGTATCGGCCCCCTGACTGCCGCTCGAGCGACTACATCCGCTCCATTCGCGTCCCTTTTCTGCGGAGTTGGTATGCTTGTGTCTCCTATTTTTGATGTTTATCCGCTTGACGCCACCGCTCTTGATAGTGAGCTTGCGGGTGGCCCATCTTGACCGTGTGGGCGCAGGATCCTCTTGGTTATTCGCTCCGTCCTTCGCCATGGTTAAGGGAGATTCGGGCGGCGCCCGTCGAGTACGGCTACGTTCGCCAGAGTCGCCCTTTAGTCGTGATGTCCGCCTGCTTGCGAGGTCGATGCCACGGGGCTAACGGCTGCGGTGGGGATGGTAATTGGCGCGTTACGACCGTCCTCAGGGTTGGCGACAGTTGATCACAGGCGTCGCCCTTGCCTGTATGTTCATGAGAACGATTGTGGCAAACGAACGATTGCGGACATCAATTGTGACTAGTCAATGACGAATCTACGCTGGCATTGCTGGGCGTTAGTGAGAGTAAGCAGTGTGTTGGGTGTTTGTTGATGACAGGGAGACGGGACAGGCAGGACGGGATTGAAAAGGGAACAGTGGAAAGATTTGATGGACGGGCTTGTACTGTCAGAGAGAGAAGTACCCACCGGTTCAGAACGTACCGCACACCGTCCCGGGGGTGCGCCGATACATGGCGCAGTTAGGCAGTGGGCGCGCGCAGCAGGGCACCGCTAGCAGCCTGGAGGTAGGTGGCTATTCGGATTGACCGGGGACGCTACTAGCGGCCTGTACCCAGGAGGTGGCCGCATTAGCAGGTACCCAAGATAGCACGCGCTAGCACGCTATCATGGGAGTAAGGCGTCAGCATGGGACTCGGGAGTAGTGCTAAAATTGAAATGAATTATGAAAATAGAGGGCAGCGACTAGTTACAGCGATACTACCTAGCACTAACTAACACCCCTATACCATGCTTCACTGCTTAAATGCGAAGCCATACAGACTGTACATGCCTACGTTACCGATCATAACAGCACGAAGGCTGTTGACAAAGGAATGTCGGGAGAGCGGGAGACCTGCTGAACGAACCTCTTCTTGTACACTGTATTAAGACACACGGGCAGTTAAGCAAGTACAGGTACTACCTACCTGACTGTGCGGTACTTGTGATTCTATCTAGCAGCCTTGGGGCCTGGGCCGCTATAACTCCTACAGGCCTAGCGAGCAACACCGCTATAATTATAGCGGTACCTAAGGATATGCTCAAGCGGTAAAATTATGGGCCGCACAGTGTGGTAACCAACACGAGGTCGTGGCGGGTCACCACTTTTGTCGACATTACGTGGAATCGCGGCTTACATAATACGTCCATGAGTATGCGAATTCACACAGGACAGGCTTAACAACTTGGCTGGTAGGCCATTCACTGTGTCGGATTCGCGTACGGCCAAACACGTTACCTGGAATGGATTGTATGTAAAACGTGCGAAGAACCCGGAACCTACCGTGAGAACACAATCGGTAATCCTGTAGAGATACAGGAGGCGTACGGAGACTATAGCCAGGAGCCTACAAGAGCCTACAAGAGCCTAGATAAGACCTTGGTACGGACCTCATTGTTCATGTCCTACGCTACGCATATTACTACCAGCTCATGATTCACGAGGCATGTTGGCGAGCCTAAACCTTGTTATTTGGCCAACCGCATTGCTCGCCCGCCTACCCGACCACCCATCAACGGGATGGTAAAAGTAAGTGGCGCCGCTGGATGACCAAGCAATACCATGACAGGCCAATCCATAGGCTGCCTACTCTGTAACCAGTTGCCCCTTCGGCACGGTGATCTTGAAACCAACCCTCAAGCTGTACCTCAGCAGTCCGTATTTCTCAGCCGTATAACTTATGTACGCAGTACGGGCGTACATTTCATGAAGTGACCGTTCTGTCAGAGATCATGGTCGCTAAAGGTGGTGTGAAGCCTTGTCGTCGCATCCGATAATTACAGCCTTGGCATTAACGCGCGTGCCTACTGCATGGCATTTGTACAGTCCGTTCGTTATATCTACACTAGGTAGACAGAATAGGAGTGTCGCCGTTGCGCGCAGAGCATTTTCGTCTTTTAGGTAGGTAGGCCATACCTACTCCTCTACAATACCGTCCAAGATGCCACTCTGTCAACTTTCCGGTACTATCTATCTAATAAGTTAGGTGGTAGGCAACCGTCATCGAGGCCGCGACGATCCCGTTGGTGGGGAAACTCCTACTGCTACATTACCTGCCTACAGAGCGTGGGTAGGTCCTACATGACCCTACCGACCTACGTGATCGTTAGCCTGAATCGGTGCGGAACACCCGACTGCAGAAGCATAATCCAGCTGGCGTCAATCGTGTCTATTGATAGTATCGAAGCAGCCGTAGTGGGCTACGGCAATTACCTAGGTAGGCGTTGGGTCTATGATGGCATTCTTGATCACAACCATCTAGATAATAGTTACCTCCCCTAGATTCTTCGTTAGACAACACCCAGCCTTACCCCAGCCTTACCTAGGTATGGCATTTTCGCGGAGATACCTATACTTCGTAGGTACGTCCGTAGCACTGTACGGAATACCGACTCTGGTTTATCAGCAAAAGACTCCGGACTTACATGTGAGTACATGCCCATACTCCGTCTAGACAAACAGTCTATTGAGTCCTTAGTTAACTAACAGGCATTGCTACCGACCGGCAAGTGTTCTGGCCAAGCATCTATACACTTCTCGTCTCGACTAACTGGTGAGGCAAATAAAGAGAATAAAATTGCCCCTGAAGACACGAGTACCGCCATAATCGTAAAGAAGCCGGTCGATCCTCGCTCCTCGCGTGATAATAGGCATGGTGCCCGCTCTCTGATACAACGCTGGATTTATAATAAGGTCCTCAGTGTGGGTGACATGGAGCTGTTGCACTGCGTAGTACGGTCTAAGCCACGTAATAATCTTCGCCCGACTTTCCCCAATCTACCTACCAGTTGAATTGGCACCTCCGCAGCCTATTCGGGCTCGCTTCTTGGAAACCTGTCCGTATAATTACCTACTTCGACATTATAACGAAGGGCGACGAAACATTCAATTACAACATCAGAAACACTGCGGGCACGTGTGTTGTGGTCAAACGATCAGGCACCCTGACAGCGAACTGGAGAATAACCAGTCTCGCAATACCTAGGTATCTACAAAAGTCGTGCTGACGTTTATTACTGTAAGATCGCGGGCATGTCGGGCAAACTCGGACTTTGCACGCGATTAACTCTAAACAGCTGCGGCACCTATCTAGATGGTTTTGCCATTGCCACACGCATAGTGATACCGATTCATCGCTTTCCAGCCGAATACTCCGAATAGGGAGCGTGGTGAGCTTGGTATGCTATCTGGTAGGTATTGTCATCCACAATCATCAGGACAGATGCGGGGTATAGGATGAAGACGGCTCATGACAAATGTCAAATGCCTACCATAGCCGGTGCCGCCAGCAGCCATTCTCCAGGTTTACTGTACACATGGGCACATCGGAGCGAAAACCGTAGAATGCGGCCGTACCGCGTACTGCAAACTTCCAAAGCCGTGACGCAGAGTTCGGGTGTCTGACTCGCTCTTCACATGGCGGTAAATCGGCGGCTTCGGATGTTTCCTTAGCCCCGAGGCGGTATGGACTGGGCCCTAACTAGGTACTTTGATTATGTAGATAGGTAGTAGTCACTAGATACCAGGTACGGAATACCTACCCAGGCACATGTTACCCAGACTGGTCAGACGTGCGTGACTGGAGTTTACAGTGAGCAGGCTCCCAATACAGCGACGGGATCCCGTCGCTGTAGCGGTATTGGGGGCCGTGAGCGGGCGTATCCAGTGTTGAAACCCGCTCGCTCAGCCTCGCTGTATACGGCAAGTAGATAGTCCTTATGGTACACACTACAGCCGCCTCAAGGTCCAAGGCGTATTGCGAGCGTCCTTTCCATTCTAAAACCAAATGAGTGACAAAAATGAGTAATAATACGCCGCACTTTGTACATAATGTGCGCAAACGTCCAATGACACTGACAATTATTCCTACGGCCGGATAGAGATGCCGGAGCACTTACGTAGTACACTGTCAAGCCCGCTGGCCCAGGCTCGGACCCCGAATCAAGAGCCGGGGTAGTATCGGCATCTAGATGTTGTTAACGAGCCCGGTATATTAGATAGATTAGGACGGAATAGGTACATATACCCTAACAATCACCGTCTTGTTCTCGCCAGCGAACTCTTCCCCAGCCTTGTTCCCATCCGCAGAAGGGGGAATTGGCTAATCTCTTCATCTTGTAAGGATAATCTCCAAGCCACAGCTAATGTGTTTCTTATTGCTTATTCCCCAGCCGTCCAGAGCACCGCTCGCCTATCTATAAACCCTTGTTAATGTGTTTGAGACTCTCTCAGCTGAGTGGCCGTGCAATGCGATCGGCTGACCGGTACGTACTTTTGCACGGTGTTGAAGTTACGACTCGCAACGTATCTACTTTGTATCTGCATACATACTATAAAACGATATCATTGTGCAGCTATATGAATCAAATGAATTATTGAGATAGACCATGCTACTTCTTTTCATATGAGTATTTCCGCTAATTAGAGGTATATTATGCACATTTTTTGCAACATTACCGTGCACACAACGCAGGAGCCAATCAAAATCGAGCACGGTAACATAATGCACATAGCGGAAGGAGTTACCTAAGCAAAATCCATTGACCAGCATCTCATTAAACCCTTCTTGCCATTTGGCAGGCACTGTGGATTCCACGATACAGCATGCAGCAGCTCAACGCGTCAAGACACGTCCTGTTTACCGCGATATCCACACAACGCCGAGTCCTGGCCAAGTCTCCTAGGCAGCTCGTTCCTCACGCGGCTATTTACACGTGACCGTTAGCCAGACGCTTTGTGGATGAGGATCCAGGCACTTGGTATACACACATTCGTGTAAAAGCCACCACAAGATGAGTTCACGGAAAAATACCGATATCAGGAGTTTCTTCAAACCTGGCCCACCCAGCTCACAGACTCAAGATCCGCCGTCCTCGTTGCCATCCTCAGTACTAGACTTGCCCTCAAGTCCAATAACGCCAGCCAAATCATCGTCGCGCGTATTCAGCCGCGACGATGAGATCAAGGGGTCCGATGACTCGGATGATGACTCGGACGATTCGCTGGGTTCTATCACCGAAGCCCTCGGGTTCAGAGCTCGTCCTGCGGCTCATCGGCACGATCCTAGCATTCAGGCTACCCCCCAAGCCAAGAGGCTAGCTTCAGGAATTCATCGATCGCCTCTGACGCTGCAGCCGAAGAAGCACAAGTTTGACATGAAAGCACTCATTAGCCACTCCCGGGAGTTTGAACGGACTGAACAGAGCGCCAAGGAGGCCGAGGCCTTAATTGCCCAGGCGGAGAAAATCAGTGACGATTCGGACGACTCGGGTGCCGAGAATGATGCAAAGCGAATTGAAGGGGTTGCCTGCCAGCTTTTTGCTGGCGGCACGGCCGAGGAAGACGGCAAGGGTGACAAGCTTCGCAGAGCTTTTAAACGTTCTACTGATGATGAGGCATCATTACGAAAACATTGCTACTTCTTCAGCCACGAAGAACCTTTTAGATCCGGGACGAATACATTCCCACGTAAGGTGATAACTGGTCACTGGAAATGCCTCGCCCAATCAGAAGCAAGACGTCGAGCTTTCATAATGGGTCTACCCTATACGTTCATCGCACAGGGGGAAGCCCTCCCGGACGAGCTTTTCCTGTGGATTTTGAACGAAATCAGCACGGAACAAGACGCAGAGCTACGGCGGCAGTATATCAACCTGACTGAGCTTTGCGAGGATAATACACGCCGCCTTATTAATGATATGCGGTTATACGCCTTGGTTGAAGGTATGGGGGGCCCACGGTATGCTCGAGAACATAGTAAGTTCGTAAGCTCGACGGAAGTTCGACGGGAATATTTAGAGCGGAACTGGTCGCCGTTGGTTGCGTTCCTGCAATTACTGGATCGGCTCGCACCAAGTCTACAAACAGCCTCGGCCATAAGCGCGGTACAACTTCTACTGCGTATGAGTCTAGATCCAGTCGTCGCCGCAGTAGTACGCGAGCACCACACGCGTGCCATGACGATGTTAATCTCGAAACTAGCCAGGTCTAGGTTGAGATGGAATACAGCGGTATGTTTTCTCGTCATTATCGTCCCATGCTCCCTCCCCTCCCCTTTAATTAAAAACATAAGATTACACGAGCACGAAAACCTGACTGACAACTGGATTAGTGCGAGGCAATATGCTCCTACATCTACGAGAATATAGAGGATCTCGAGCTCAAGGTCACCGCGATCTTGTCCATACCAAGTTCAAGCTCATATCTAGTAGATCTCCGACGCCGTATAGCAGCAGAGTCTCTCTTCAGCAGCCCGGGGCTTGCCAGCAAACCCATCGACCCGCAGCTGAGCTTCGAGAAAATAATCAATCGCCTCGACGAGCAGGACTTCAAATCCACGCACAGAACTGACTTCGAATTCGAACAGCTCAGAGCCCTAACAATCCTCTTAGACATAGTCATAGATAGCGCAGCCTTCATGCGTCCGGACACAAATAGCAACGACGCCGAAACCCCAACGCGCAACACCCAGATCAGGGGCACCGCAGACGCCGAAGCACGGGCAGCGGCAGCAGCAGAGCAGAAATTCAACACAGAAATCGACACCCTGGCGAACCGCGTCAAGGTCATACACGACAAGATCCGCGACAAGTCCTCCAGGAAGAACCTGAAACTATGCCTTCTAGGTCTGGAAAAGCGCCTCCGATACGCGGTGCGCACACAGCCACCCAGGAAGGATATATTCACAACCGAGATCATGGGCCGGGAGCCCGACGTCAACGTGCCGAAGCAGCGAGACTTCATGCGTCAGTGGGCGCTAAAGAAGAAGGCGGCGAAGGAGGCGAGAGAAGATAAGGCACTAGATAACCCCGAGCCCGCGGATGGAGAACAGGAGCGCGTTGCGGATAGCTTGCAGACGGCTATAGTATAGTCCACAGGAATGAAGAACCGTTTATCCAAATCAGAAAATAGAACAAAGCGCCCGAAGACGGAAGGACGGTCGCGAGACCGGCGGCATTTCGTACTTCAATGGAATAACTTGCATCAATTGTGACAATCTCGCCTGCAATGAGACTGTACCTTATGATATACAACCGTCTAATGAATACGAGCAGAAACAAAAATAAAATAAAAACAATCAACCCGTCCTACCTTGAGACATGCGCCTCGCTGCACAGCTACATGTCCCCCTGCAGAACGGCCTTTTTCGAGGCTTCCGATGCCTTTCCGACATCATGACCTTGCCTCCATTCCAGCCCCTAAACCTAACACTCCACTCCCCTGACCGCAACAAGGCTGTGGCCATGCATCCGCAGTACTTACGAAGGCGGCTAGTAAACGGTGCGAGGCGTCGGCAATGAGGGCGGCAGTATTGAGCTGTCCATTAGGGGATGGGGCTCTAGTCGAAGAATTTGCGATTGGGGTTCGGTCCGAACAAAGCCTTTCGCACGGCGGGCAGGGCATTGGATTGCAGAAGCCGCAGGCGCTCCTCGAAAGTGTTATTAATCTCGATCTTACCACCGCCCCCTAAGATAGAAATACCACCCGCGCTAGATGAGGGAGACGCAGTTAACATGTGTGTCCGAGATGGAGTTGCGAATATGAAGCGTCGTGAGCAGCACCAAGTAGTATGGTATGTAATTAAGGATTCAATAGAGAAGCCAATAGAAAACACTCACCCGCCGTCGGGCAATGGGTTCTCCTCGTCAAGCCCGACCGTGGAGCTCTTGCCCGTCGCGTTCTTATACTCCTCCTCGGCCTCCTTGGCGGCCTCCAGCACCAGGTCGTTATCGGCCTTGCGCGCGCGGACGGCGACCTCGTCCTCGGAGAGGGCGTACATGCCCTCGAGCAGAAGGCCCTTTAGAATACCCTTGTACTTCTCCTGGTCCTTGGTCACGTCGGCGAGCTCCTTGGAAGCCTGCTCGAAGATGTCGTCCAGCAGCTCCTGGCGCGCAGCCAGGACCCGCAGACGGGTCTTGTTGGCGGCGGTCGACCGCGTGATCTGCTGCGTCATGGAGGCCTGCTTGAACTTCTTGGCATACGAGGCGTCGATGGCGTCCGTCTCTTCGCGCACGAGCTTCGACTTCTCGATGCTGAATTCCTGCTTCGCCTTGATCTCGATCTCATTGGCCTTTTCGGTCGCTTCTTGCTTGATGAAGGCCGTCATCTTCCGCAACTCCTGCCCGACCTAGTTCCCCCATTTCTGTTAGCGACTGGCTGCTTTGACTGCGTAGACGTGGTTTGTAGCCGGAGCTGAGCTCGTGGTTAGAGAGGGGAACCAAGCTAGTGGTAACCGCTCACCTGGTCGTCGGACAGAGCGTGGACTTGCGACATCTTGTAAGCGTTGGGTTGGCGGTGTGTATGAGAGAAGCACTGGTTGAAGCGTAAGGGGTCCTCCTATAGAGCCAGTTGCTTGTGAAATTCGAGTAGGTAATCTGGCGAGGGTTGGTACAGGTTCTTGGAGATCGGTCGTGATCAGCGCAGGCTCCGAGTACCTAACCCAATGGACGGCTCAAGGTGCGTAGGTACCCCGAGTACGGCACCTGCGCTGCCGGTGGTTATGTAATAGGTGGTAGGTAGTGGTGTTGCGCGCAAGCCACAGGCGACGAGCCCGCTGCCCGGAGGCTGATGATAGATAGCGATAACACTGAGTAATGTGCCTCTACGCTAACACGGTAGCGCCCTTATAGGCATCCCGCCCCCTGAACGCCCAGTGGCACCTGCAGGCTGCAAGATGGGTGAATGTGCCCCTGTAGGATGACTTCGGCCTTGGTCAAGGGATACTTGCACGGTACACGCGTTATGTGCACGACATTCCCATGAGTCACATGATTGCCCGCGGTTGTTCCAGAGACGGCGCAGTCTCGAGGTACCCCGTAAGTCACCCCCAGAGCTATTCCACTATGTGCATTGCGCTAAACCGGCAACTGAGCACTCTATCGTCATCCGGTTGCTGATCAGCTGTTCCGGGTGCGTATCCATGATCGTCGTGATAACAGCCTGCTTCAGTGCATTCGGACAGATTGTACGGACGTACCAATGTTTTTGTTTAAGAGGCTGCATATAAGATGGAAGGGCTGCTTTGCCGTTTTGCTCCCAGGAATTCGAGTCATTCAACTTTTTGTTTACCGGCATTCAGACCCCTTAATACCACCAAGCAACCCTGCCTGGGATCGGGTTAGGTACCTGCTCGGGTACCTCTCCAGGCACAGCACCCCACTACCACCCCCACCTGTAAACAACGGGCCTGGGGCTGCGTTGCCTCCCCCAAGATGTGCTGCTTATAGGCCTGTCCAGCACCCCCGCATGCCCGTAGGAACATACCGACATCACTGCGATCGCCCGGACGGGACCATCTGCCCACGCTAGCTAAAAAGCCACGACGGCGTATCTCGTACCATCTCCAGTACAACTTTGTTGCAATCTCGCACGTGCAATGAACATCTCTACACGCTTCGCTGCATACATACTTTATACCCAACTATACCAGTCATTTCTTCTGTCTAATTCCCTCTTCCTTTGATGGTCGGGTCAGCCTGTTGATCCTAGCTTCGCATCGCCCTTCTACCTGTCCGAAACCCAACTCCTGAACGTCGACCATCCACATCATCACTGCTCTGCTGGCATCTAGCATACACATACACACACACTCTCTCGCCGGGCTATAAAACACAGCCTATGCGCTGTCGTTTGCACCCTAATCTGTCTGTCGCATCTGCCTGCCAGATGATCATTGTTTCGGGCTTCCCGCCATGGGCCCATTCAGCGGCGTGTCGCCCGCGGGCACACTCACGGTGAGCCTCCCTTAAGTCTCGTTCAGCATTGTTCAAGGTTGGGCCGGGAGCGTGTCGTACACCGTGCAATAGGTTGGGCTAACATGTGCCTGGCTCTCTACCATAGATTGGTATAGTGGTCGGCCTCATATCTACGAGTGTTCAATCCCTGGGTCTGACCCTGCAACGGAAATCCCACATGCTCGAAGACGAAAAGGGCCCCCACGAAATACAGAGACCTCCATACCGGAGGCGGCGGTGGCAGGTAGGGATGGGCATGTTCGTTATATCGAACGTCCTGGGCAGCTCCATCCAGATTTCCACGTTACCCCTTCCAGTCCTATCGACCTTACAGGCCGCCGGCCTGGTCTTCAACTCGATATGCGCCACCCTGATACTCGGCGAGCCTTTTACAAAGTGGTCGTTTGGCGGAACCGCACTCGTCTCGGCGGGTGCTGCTTTAATAGCCATATTCGGCGCCATTCCCTCCCCCGCCCATAACCTGCGAGAACTTATCGAGTTATTGGCAAGATGGCAATTCATTCTTTGGATGTCATTCCAGGCTGTTATTGTTATCGCAATTGCCGTGTCAATCGAAGTCATGAACCGCTTCAAAAACGTCTCGCAAAATCCAAAGTTCCGCTTAACAAGGGGCCTTGCCTATGGGCTCATCAGTGGCACTCTCTCCGCACACTCCCTTCTCTTTGCCAAATCGGCTGTCGAGTTGATTCTAAGGACCATAGCAGACGGCCACAACCAGTTCGTGCGCTGGGAGTCATGGATGCTAGTCCTGGGGCTAATTGCCCTTGCTCTGAGCCAGTTGTATTATCTTCACCGCGGTTTGAAGCTCGTGTCGACATCAGTATTATACCCCCTTGTGTTTTGTATTTACAACATCATTGCCATTTTAGATGGCCTCATATACTTCCGCCAGACGGATTTAATCTCACCCCTACGCGCCGGACTCATTGCTCTTGGCACCGCCATACTACTAATCGGCGTTTTGGCATTATCTTGGCGCCTTAGCGACGAACAACATCCTCCTGTCGTTGGCCAATCCTCATTAACACCAGGATTGGGACTTGTCCAGGACACAGAAGGCGAAGACGAGTCCGCAGTGGATTCAGACTTCCTTAGCGAGGATGAAGGAGTTTTACCCATATACAATACATTTGCACCTGGTCGAGAAACAACACCTCTTCTTTCTAGAAGAAAGTCAAGCCAGCGTTGGGACGAGGAGATTTGGGGCGAACTGGAAGACCAACAGCCTTCCAAGGCCGGCTTTGATAGGCAAAGGTCAAGCACCATGCCAAGTGTTCCCGCACTAAGTGAAGGCACCCCATTGTTACCTCCTCGGCGTGCTGCAACAGGAGAATCAGTCGCGTCTGCAAGTGATGGCAGACGCTATAGCGGGGACAGTCCGCGCAGGATGTTCCGTCGCCGACGGAAGTCGATGGGTTTCCCTGGCTTCACAGCGCGGAGGCATCATCGCCGAAAAAGCTCTCCCGAAATCAGCGTTCAGGATGCGCTTGGCGGCATTTGGAAGCTAAAGTGGTGGCAGAATAAGGAAGAAAATAAAAGCAATACCAATGATATGGACACCACGGCTACGAGGCCAGAGGATAGTGGCAGTAGTCAGCCTTGGATACCGAGAAGGCACCGGAGAAATCAGGAGGAACAGCAAAGAAGTCCTAGAGCGAATTCGAACCCTCCATCTAGTAACAGAGGAGGCACCGGCCAGTTGAGGGGCGACGACGCCGTCTGAGACATGAATAGACGCGACAACAGATACAAGTGTTCTGCATGGGGAGAACCGGGGGTAATAATTGCACAGCCAGGCGAAAAGGAGAAACCTCTTTGTGTTTTTTTGTTTTTATTTCATTCCGCACCAAAGCAAAAACTCACCAAGCTTGGGTTTTTTTTGCATCTCAACCCGCAGACCGGACTCACTCATGTACTCATCCCGACGGGTTGACAAAGAAAGCACACAAATGTCTATATGGTACTGATTTATATACATATATATATATATAGCCCTTTCCTCCCCTTCCCGAAGGTTTCACGGTCTATATACCCCGGGGCTAGGTTATCCAGCTGGAAAAAGACAAACAAGCAAGACAGACAGACAGACAAACAGACAAACAAGAAGAAATCAAACAAGACAAAAAACGCGTAGCCTTGCCAGTGACAATCCTGATTACCTATCACCTACCTATCCTATACGCACCATGTAAACGCGCCGTAAAGACACCACCGTTTCGTCGTCAGGATCCGGTTCGCCAGTCCGCCCCTTACATCACACCTAGCCATGCCCCTTTTCGGTGGTCCCCCCCCTTCTTTTTGTTTCCCTGTTTACCTATCTATGTCGCACGACCTACACCATACCGATATGAAAGCTGCCTAGCAAGAGGTAGCTACCCGATAGAAGATAGCGAGGAGGCTGTTTGCCCCTTTGTTTTAGCTGCACCCCGCCAGAGGATTTCCCTCTCCTATGGGAGTCGTCCAACAAAAAAACAGCAACCCCAACGGGTGGCAGGGGAGACCATCAAAGATACTTGGCTAGTTTGCAAAGTTAGACCAACGAGTAGCGTCGATATCTTACGGCAAGGCCGCTCCATGTCAATCCAGGGGAAAGTCAGACGTTGCTGTCACTAAACGCGTGATGATATGTAGCCTAGGTAGTTTTAATACAAGTCTTTTGAGAAAAGAAAAGCTACCACTAGCGAGCTGTAGAAGCTATGAATCCTATCTGTCTTCATAGGCTCAACAAACATTGCGGGGGACTCGCCGCCCCAAGTGGCGACGAGACCGAGTGAGCGTAAACTTTTGTGAGACTTGTCGAACCTGCAAGGTGAACTAAACCATATCCTCGCGAAATGTAAAGGAAAAACCTTGTCCCATCCGATGCGTTGACGTTTATACTGTTACACTTATGTTGCGAGCGACAATTTTGCAGACGAAATTCCCCCTTCCAGTTCCCTACTTCGCCAAGTATCCGGTGCATGGGAAATTGATGCCCGCGGCAGACGATTACGAAAACATCAGTAACGAAATAACAATTCTGAATCCCAATGTTGCCACGGAGTTTACGATGCCATATAGGTACTAGCATCGATACCATCCTTGGGAAATTCACTGTGGTCACGTCAGCTTGAGTAAATGTATCGGGTGTGAAGCTGTCACTTACGGCAGAGCCACTTCAAAGCGTTTCTCAATGGATTTGAGAACTTCCTGGTCTTGTTCACTGCTTACAAACGAAATCGCGAGACCCTTAGTACCGAAACGTCCAGCACGACCAACGCGGTGAAGGTAGGAGTCCGCATCGGCGGGGAGGTCATAATTGATCGCCAGATTGATACGTTCAATGTCGATACCACGTCCAAAGACATCGGTCGCAACGCAAATCCGCTTGTTGAATTCTTTGAACTCCTTGTAGCGCTTGATGCTGCATGATATTAGTTTCAAGTTACCTCGCCTGGAACATGTATACTCACCGTTCTTCTTGACTCACACCCGAGTGCACCGCAATAGATGGGAAGTTGCACTCGCGAAGCAGTTTATCGAGCTCCGTGGCACGGACGGTGCTCTTGACGAAGATAATGACTTGGTTGAACTGCAGGTCGTCGAGAAGCTCGTTCAGTCTTCGGTTCTTCTCCTTCTCTAGGAGCTTGATGTAGTATTGTTGAAGACCGTGGAGCGTCAACTTGGTGTCTTCGTCGACATAGTGTTCGGTGGGGTTCTGCATGAATTTGCGGCAAATTGGCTTAATGTCATCGGACAAGGTCGCACTGAACATCATAACCTGCTTTTGAGTCGGGGTCGATCGGAAGATCTCCTGCACGTCGCGACGCATGTCTAGCGGGGTCAGTCTAGATCAGATTAATGTTGCCGGGGAGCTTACCGATGGCATCAAGCATCTTATCACACTCGTCCAGGACAAAGATCCGAACACTTCCGAGGCGGAGGTACTTGTCACGGATAAGGGCGTTGAGACGACCGGGAGTGCCCACAATGATGTGGGGATGAGTGTCCTTGTTCTTGAGAGTTTCGGCATCCTTCTGCATGGGAGTGCCACCATAGAAGACGCCGGTCTTGATATCCGGCATATACTTGCTGAAGCGATTGTATTCATTACGGATCTGGAAGGCCAACTCGCGAGTGTGGCACATCACCAGTACCGAGCATTCGCCGGCGACGGGTTCGACTTGCTGCAAAGTTGTTAAGACGAAGACCGCGGTCTTTCCAAGGCCGGATTTGGCCTGGCAGATGATGTCTCCACCAAGAAGAGCCTGGGGAATACAGGTCTGTTGGACTGTAGGTATCGATCGATGTTAGACAGGGTTTCCAAGACGAATGTAAGAACGTAACGTAAAGGAGGTAGGGGCTCGGCAAAGGGAATCGGCAGGGTCCGCCCGTCCGTCGTCATCGAGTCGCTCGCTAGAACCGCTGATATCTATCCCCAACAAATTCATCTCTCAACCTCGTTTGTATCTTCGACACAGGCACCCGTAGATGGCGAGGAACCGCGTGTGGGAACACCGTCAAGCTCCTGACACATCAAAGGCTCGTGGCCAGAGATGGTCGTTTGTCGTCGACAAAAGGCTATGAGCATTGAAGCTTGCGCAAATGCGTCATTCGCCTTGGGTGTGTGAATGGCTAATGGGAAGCCAGAAAGACTGTTGCTACATGCACACAAATCTTGTGGTTGGGGGTATATTATTCCCTTTCTATTCCTTTTCAACAAAGGGTCCCCAAATTCAGAAGAGGGGATCACAGCCGAGTAATGATCCCGCTATCATCGGCTTTGGTTCGCCGGGACGACCACGATACATGTTGTATTTCCACCAGCGACTTGACTTGCTTGACAGACGACGAGACGGGCGCTTGAAGGAGGGAGAGGTGATGCTTGCTTGACTTGGAACGTGTAAGATATAAGACTAACCCTCCGAAGGATGTTCGAATCCGCAATCGGCAATGGCACGAAGAAGCTCAGGTTTCAGTAAGAAGTCGCGGAATCCGGTAGAGTGAATGCCGACATAGGAGCCCTTCTTGTCAACACTATTGCCAGCAGCGGCATCCGTCTTCTTGCCGTTAGTTGGCGCGGCGTCATTGGTGGCTAGTTCCTCGTCGGAGTAGTCGATCAAATCCTCCTCGGCAGACATGTTGACAGGAGCTGTTGAGATGCGCGAGGCCTCAAAGCCTTGTGTAGAGGTGGATATCAAAGAAACGGCGAGGAGGAGCACAAAAGCGCCGTTAAATCAAAGATGAATTGAGGAGAGGTACTAGTGATTGAAAACGGAGGATGGTAGCGGGAGAAAATGATGCGATGCGATGGTTCTGGAGAGGGAGGAAGAGAAGTGAGAGTGAGAGAAGAAAAGAGGCGGATTATGTGATGGGGAAAAGGTAGGTAGAGATGGATGGAGGATTAGCTTGAGAGCAGGAAGAAGAAATCAATACGGGCATTCCCTTATTTGCGCTAGGCCCAGTGCGGACTAGCCTTGAGTCAGAAGTCAGAAGGCGGTGCACGGGAAGGCGCGACTCGGCGTGAAAGTATATCGCCACGCGAATAGAGTGATTCGATACCTCATGGCGTCGTACCCTCCCGGTTGCGCTTGCCACTGCTGGCTACACTCGTACGCGCATTCTTCTGGCAGGAACTCTGGCCCGCGCGCCGTGACCAGGAGCTTGGGCCAAAAGCGTAAACCAGACTGGCAGGAGCATTGTAGATGAACATGGTAATTTTCCCATTTGTATTTACGAATACCCAGATACGTCTGTAACAGCCTGAGGCATTACCTATGCCATACACGAAGATATGTGCCAAGTATGGAATACAATCTGGGCAATCTGGTTCTGTTTATTTGGAATTTGGGGGCAGTAACGCGTACATTGAGGCGCCGGCTAGGTATCCATGTACCTCCCTGATGCCTACGATGGCAGGCGACAAAAGAAATGGGGAGGGGCTAAAATCCCTGATTGGTTCTTGCACGGCACCACCCCACATTTCTCTACTCAGGCGCGCTCTGCCAGAGGCCAAAGCGTCTTTCCCTTTCTCCGTTGCCCGGCTGCGAAAATGTACAGTCCCAATCCGTACCTGATACTTGGTGGCCCACGACACGCTACGACCATCCACGATCATCTACGACCATCTACACCACGCATGCTGCTCTACTGCGTCAACATTGTCCGCAAATATTGAGCCTACTTAAGCCGCAATCAAAAGGGTAGCCTACAGATGGCGAAATCTAAAGGAAATGGATCCGTGCCCAACAAGCACTTGTACTCACGCCTTTCCTACTTGCACCAAGCAGCGGCATTCCTTGGATCGCAGGTCGCAATCACCAAAGCTTCTGAGTCTAAACCTGATGGATTGGGTGGCGATTTTAAAAATAAGGCTGAACGCCTTGCTGCCAACCAGCTCCGGTTGAAGTTCGCCGGCCATCTACTAACTGAGCTTCGGGCCACGTCGCTCAAGAGTCAGATACGGCTGTCTCCAGCGATCAAGCACACTACTTGCAAGTTTTGCGACACGTTGCTTATCGAAGGGGAAACGAGTACTTCCCTGGTCGAGAACAAGAGTAAAGGTGCCAAGAAACCTTGGGCTGATATTCTAGTTGTCAAATGCAATACCTGTGGCGGCGTGAAGCGGTTTCCTGTCCAGGCTCCACGCCAGAAGCGCCGGCCGCAGCGAGAACAACTTCCGAAGGAGACGCCGGAAGAGACTATCACGCAGCATAGGCCAGCTGACGAAGGGGTCGACATTACCGTGGATAATCACTAAATGGTGCTTATCGCAGTTATGACATCTATTTGGATATGGCACTCGCATTGTCATGGATACTACTTCTATCCGAGATGTTCTTTGTGAGCTTGCTACCGCTCGAGTCGGGCCCCAGCTTTACATACATGAGATGTATGCTAGGGCAAGGCTTTCAGAACCGTGTACACGTCATTAGCAATGAACGACTAAGCGAGGCTTATGGAAACTATATAGGAGTAAGGTCTTTCGATCCTTATGAAGATAGTTCAGGGCTGATCAGCTATCAGGAGATGTAATGAGAATCGAGAATTGTGGCCTGACTATTAAACTACGCGGCCCGAATCTAGAGTCCAGAAGAATCAGCCTCTAGATCAACTACCCAGGGCATGCTATGGTCTTCGCCCTGGCTGGATCCTGGTTGGCTGGTGAAGACAGATGAGCTCGTTCTGTTTGAACGAGGATCTTGAAGTATATTAGCTATATAATTCAAACTTCTCGTTAATCTAGAGTGGCTTTATGTAGACTCTGTCCACCTTGTAGCTTCGAGAAATCCGATTTCACGAGATTCCCCAGCTCAGATTCCAGTCCAGATTCCAGCCAAGAGCACGCCACATCACGAGACCCAGGGTGCCTACCTGGTTAGTGATATATCAAAGCTCAATCATCGCCGTCGATCTTTCCATATTGTGTAACTCTGTTCCTCGGCAAGGACGCCATATACGTACCCCGCCCTTTTGCCGAGTCTCTACGAACGGCGGGGAAGACCAAAGCCTGCCGTTAGCACTCCTCAACGAAGCCTGTGCCCACCAACAAGTGTATATACGACATCACGAATGATACCGGCTAAGCCAACATACAAAGCCATCCCCGGGCCACGATTCGAGAAGAGTGGGGCATTCAACACGCAACTCGCGGAAGGAACTCATGAACCTTAAGAGGTACGTTCTATTTCCGTCGGCACCTCCAAGTCGGCTCGCCCGCTAGGCGACTTCCCGCTAAGACCTCTCCTCTCTTCCAGCCTTCTTCGAACACCGATAGCAGGCCGACTCACTCTACCGAGTATCGCCACGCCTCGTCTCTGTTCTCACTCAAACCGCGAATAACACAGTTCTTCTCACGTTACACGTCTCCTTCTCGACTACACGTCACTTCTCAGATTGCGCGGATCATCTCAAAACTCCGCAAGTTCGGCTTAACTCAACTTCATTCTTTTCATCATTCGTCATCACACACTTCATCACACACACCGCTGACATCGCCCTCTCTGTAAGTCGTATACTTCCCTTCACATCACCAAGCCCACCAGCAACAGACAACCCCAAATTCATTATCACATGCTCTTAAAAACCTCCAAGGCAATATTTCTGCCACGGGCCTGAGCCCTATCTACCTGCCTTCGCTCACCTCTCACCGGTACCTAATCTGTGAATTTCGTATAGATCTCTATAAATCGCGACAATGGGCGGTACAAAGTGGGACGACAAAGCCGAGCGCGACCTTTTTTTGGCCATGCGCGTCGCGGAGCAGGGATACGGCAACGTTTCAAAGGACAACGCAAAAAAAGTTGTCGAGCTCATGGAGATCATGGGGTACCCGAACCTCACGCCGAGAACCGTCGGGTAGGTAAAATTCATCTTATTGGCCTTAGTTATGCAGCTATTCTCATATGCTTACTGAATTATCCTCTTAGCGAAAGATGGCACAAAGCACTTACGAAGAACACAAAGGTGCAGTTTACTCGAGTCCTGGAGGGTGGCGGAACTGGCGGTTTCACTCCCGGTCAATTCCTCGGCGCGCCCCGAAGAGGCGCGCGCATGCTACAAGTGAAAGATGAAGCCGAGGAAGAGGAAGAGGAGAAGAAACCTCCGGTTAAGTACGAGCTTAACAGTGATGATGAGATCGTCGTTCAGGAACCTGCCAAGAAGCAGAAGAAGAGACGAATTGAAGAGGGGGTTGTAGGTTGATCAGGCATGGCCGCCCAGGTTTCCACACTTGCTCACACTCATTGAAGAAGAAGATCGAACAGAATTGATTCACAAACAGAACCATAGGTAATTTGCTTAGGAGGAAAACTCACGCGATGAATTTCTACACTTCTCCCATAGCTATCGTGATACTCTCATCAGTGTAAATGTTTCAGACCATAACTCCAATAATCCCGTAGCTGAAGAGCTTCTTATGAACGATTATCTGGATCCTATCCCTCATTGATCTCACATAAGGGTTTCATCCAGGGCCATTCTTGATATGGGGTAGCTATAAATCTGATTACCATTCGAACGCACTCATAACACATCGAAATCGGAGCATACGCCACGAGCGTGTCACAAAGGTTCACCTCCGGGTCACCGAGTGCAAGTAGGAGTCAGGACGCCAACGCCTCTTTTTGAAACGACGTCTACAACATACCGACATCAGTCACACGGGCTATCTTCCGGTGCCAGTTCCCATTCCCCAGACCAGTAAATCGTGAGCGAAGAAGCACGTGCAACTTGCCAGGCTTAAATCTCGGAAACGAATATATTACTTTTCACCATCCCACCCGCTCATCAGGTGTACCAAATGAGCAACGATGTCTCGGAATATAGAACGTAGTACCAATAGGGGTCTGCTACGATTAACCTTTTCATCCCCCGCCACGCACGAGGAAAATATTCGACCATATTTAATATTTATACAGTAGCCCTTTGAAAGAGAAGCAAAGAGGGAGGAAAGGGGGAAAAAAAAATTCAGAAGAGAAACAAGGTAGATGGAAGCGAAGAAAGAGGACCCCCAAAATCAACAAAAAGCTAACTACAATACAACTACGACCGCCTGCTTTAAATCTGCCGGGCGCCGCAGTTCTTGCAGGGCTCTTTGGGCTGATATACCGTGTCGAAGTCTTTCTGAACACGAATTCCGTTCTGAATGTGCTGTGGCCGGTGCCCTTCATTCGCCGGCTCGAAGGCGCACTCCGAAACAATCTTCACGTCCTCCGTCGACGCCGGAATGTACTTTTCGGGCTCGTCGCCGTTGAGGGTGCGATCCAGGGTGAAATCCGTATGGCGCTGGGAGCGCTTGTTCGATTTCGAGTTCGAGCCGCCGAAGGTCTCCAGGTCTGGGTTCTTGATCATCAGGGCGGAGCTGCGCATGCTCTTCTTCGTGATGCCTATTTTGCTCAGGGCAGGCCTGACATGGGCGTTGAACAAGGGGCCCAGTGTCGGGATGCAGACACCTACGATTCCTATGTGTATCTCTAGCGTGGCGATTTCTCCTACCTTGCACACAGAGCTGCTCAGGTCGCTGGTGGCTCTTATTTTAATCGTCTCGACCAGGCGCCATATTACGAGGCCGATAGTTCTGCACGGTGAGATGGGAAATCAGCCTTGGTCCAGTGATGAGCAACAAGAGTTCACGGGCAGGGACTCACACAAATCCGAAGCCGAACATGGCTGTTACTGTTACCTTATCCCGAAGCGACATCTGCAATCTCCAGAGCACCGGCAGCGGCAGGATCAGGATGCCAAAGTCGATCAACAGATTGTAAGCAATCGTGACATTGTCGCTTATAGATGGATTTCGACACCATCCAGTAGGTTTTGGATCCCAATACTGGGATAGAGGGATACAGTTGGTGAGGAAAAGAGGAATGGATGTTACTGAAACATTTGGTATCAGCCATTTAGGTGGGATTCACTTTTGTCTCGGCCTTGTCGGCGTCCCTCGAGACACATGATGACCCTGACCAGACCGTCGGGGAAGAGCTCAAGGAGTACTTACTGATGTATGCGGCATCAAGCCCCATCAGTACATAACACCAACGCCTGAATGTTGGCGTCGTGTATATCCTGTGCAGCAAGAACAACATCGACATCTTCACCCATGCCGTCCCCAGGAGGTAAACGAATTCGGCAACAAGCAAGACCTAGGGGGAAGGGAATGATTAGCTATACCATATAAGACGATCTGAAGGACCTACGTACTGTGACCTGGTCGGTGACCTGGCTGCGGGTGAGCTCTATGATGTGGTGTCCCAACCCATTGGCGGCGCCCCAGGACCCAAAGCCCGTTAAGACGCCGTTAGTCAGCTGCCGATAAGTTAGCAAGACAATTCTCGGGGTTTGTCTCAGGCCAGCCCATCACCTACGAAGGCTAGAATAACGAATACATCATCAGCGCTTATTCGTCGCCCCGAAATCCGCGCGGACCAGAAACGAAAGATGAGGATGACGATGGTTATGGGGGTGCAGATGATATCGGTGAGAATGATCTCCCGACCACAATAACTTATCTCGTCCCAAGCGAGCGTCATCGCGGTTGATTCAGGCGATCCTGAGATCAGCTGCTGACGTGCGTTCCAAGTGGTATTCCGGATTAGAGCCTGTGTGACTCCTTCTGAGCCTATATCTCTACAAAGACGAGAATGGCTTCAGAGAACAGCGATGAGTCGAGGAACACGGACGGTTAAGGAGACTAGTCCTGGGACATCGCAGGCGGGACCGGAAATCGTTTTATCCTCTGTTCCTTTGTCGTGTCTCTCTTTCAAAAACATATCGCTTTCAGCCTCTCAAGACAAGCCATCATTGAGTTTCACATTGCACCGGAATACCAAGTTCGCCACAGCGCCCTCGACGAACCGATAACGTAAGATATATACGAACGCACCTGGCGAGTCCTCCGAGTCTCCTGTCCTAGCTATCCATGAAGCCCAAACTAGGCATTGAACAATAATAGCGGTCAATCATCCTCTTTATCCCCAACCGTAGTTCGCCTTATAGTAGACTTAGACTCACGATTGACCTCATCCTTCGTAACACACGGACAGCGGCCGCTGGGGTTCTAGATCACCGGGTTCTCATTAAACCATGTGTCCGGTCTTTATCCCCCACACTCGACATCTCTTTGACTTGATGGCTTTCGATCTAGCGGCTCCCCCTTTTCATTGACAGCAAAATCACGATGTCAAGAATACGCGACGGCTAATCCACGCAGCTGATTGTCGTATTCGTAACACTGATACCGGTAATAGGCCACGGGAGCCACCCAGCTTATAGCGGCCTTTAGCGAATACTCGGGACACTTCTAGTCGACAGGCGTGGTAGCCGACCAGCGTTGGTGACACGGTAAAAGGTATTTCGCCGTCGCCTGTGTGGGCACCAGCCCCGCGGTCGGCGAAAAGAGTCATCACAAGCGCGAAGGAAACCGGGAATCCATAGCCCAGTCAAGACTTCCACACCTTCAACGAGCAGTAGGTATCACACCATCTGCGTAGACCATATAGGTCTTATTGCCTGCTGATCAGGGGCTGGACAGAAAAACTGCAACCCTTTGTTATCCGTAACTGTCTGGTAATATTCCGTAGTACCTACTGGAAATGCGTCTGATAGAGAAAGCCAGGGAAAAGAAATCGGAGCCGGTTACAGGAAACAGAGGGTTATAAATTTTCTAGTCCACTAAACGCTCACGAAGAGGTTTGCGTGACTTGCTATGACACCTCAATCAGCTCACGAATATCCGCGCCACTCGAAGTTTGGACTCAAGATACTCGCTCACCCTAGTATACGGGTCAATATCCCAAGCGATAAATAGGTATCCCCGGTAGAACGAACCCGTCATATCAGCCACGACGAGACTACAATAAACAGGCGAAATTTTAAGCACGAGACCGTGGGAGACGGTATTAACACCCAATCTATAGGTTTTTAAGCTGGCTGTCTCATTAAGATAAGAGACTGCTATTTTCCTCCAGTTAGTAGTGGCATTCCCAGCAAACAAGAAGCGAAGTCCCTCTCCACTTGTTGCTAGAAAACGTGGCTCTGCCGCGAATGACATACACGTATCCGTTAACGACTTATCTTTGCCTTGACTGCTGAGATTGGGCTTGTTCCTTGACCGACTCCTCGCCTAGAATCTTGCTCGCCGCCATGAATCTGTAGCGTATTAGCGGACTAGACCTCTACTTCTCGGCGAAAGCCATATAGCATGAGTCGTCGAATGAGATATACACGACTTCAAGAATCGAATTCGCGGGAGAGTAGAGTATGAAAAAACAGGTCGCAACAGGGAAGGTAAGAATTATACTCACAAGCCACCATGCCAGCTGCCCAGGCCCCTCATGGCACCAGCTTGGACGCTCGTCATGCGCAACAGATTCTCCGTGTCTGCCAAGTTGGCAGAGAGCTGCGCTAGTTGAGATTGAAGATGTGTCTGTTTCAAGGCATGGCCGTCAGCCAACAACGGAATTCAAGGGGTTAAAGTATGATAACATGAAGATGAGCGAATCGTGAGAAATAAAGACGAGTGCTTCGGTCCATCTCAGCACAACCACAAATCCATCAAATCCGCAAAAGGCATTCTTATTATAAAAAAGGCCATTGTAAAAGTACCGTCGAGCAATGTCCCGGTCGTATTCTCGAATGCTGGAGAAGGACAGGGTTTGGTGGGTTCGCAAAATGACAGCAGGAAGAACCAGGACCCAAAGCCAAGGATGACCCAGGTACGGGATAGACAAGGAAACTAGAAGAAATAAAAATGAACTCACCAGCTGCCTCGTCTTGACCACGCCCCCCGATGCCTGGGGCGCCATAGAAGGCCTCGTCGTGCTGCCGCCGCCCATGGCGAGCGTGCGATCTGTGCTACCCCCGCGATTTGCCATACCTTCACCTCCCCTTTCCACTTCCAAGCCACTTCACCCCTTCAGGGATTGGTCCGCGAATAAGATGCGATCAACGCAACGAAGGCGTAGAGCACGAAGAAGGCACTTTTCTGCAGGGGGGGTGAGAATTAGGGGAAGTCGGACTCGGGACAGACAAGGGCGGAGAAAGGAAAAAAAGCAAATTACAACAAATTCGTCACGAATATTGAGCTCAGCCTCAAATCACGACTTGATCTCGTGCGAGGCGCCCCAAGCAGGTGGGTTATCTGTCCGGATGTCGAGTCCCTCTTCGCTTGGAGACGACTCGCCTAGTTTCCGCAAAGTGTCTGACCACCCACACACACGCACACGGCACGATACACACACACAGAGCCGCGAAACGATAGATTGCGTGCGATTTGGCAAATCCGTGCCTGATATATGCAAGCTCCCTCGCACGTTTCCGTCCCGATTACGCGTCTTCGTTTTTGATGCGAGGTAAGCTAGGAGGTAGGTAGCCCCGGCCACAGTTCTGCCTCCCCCGCCACTCCGTTGGGTTACCCCAAGGTGGGATGTAATGCGACTTCTGGAAACCCTGTAGGAGTGTGATCAGATCCGTGGGACAAGACCACAACCGCTCGTATCGCAACGCGTCGTGGCGCTCGACAGTTCAGCACGCAACTGTGCTGTCGGATCGCGACAGATGGCCAACAAGGTCCTAAATGCCCGTATCCGGGGCTACGGGGAGAAACAGATCAGTGATCGGGATTGGGTTCAGAGAGATCCGGAAAGCGAGCCGAGAAGGGGAGAAGCGTGACCTGAATAACAGACGTCTAGAAACCCGAAACTCAAAGGCCTGGATATCGGGGATTTGCGAACGCGATGGATGATTGTCTGTCAGTGGGGCGGTTTGCAGTGCCGTGGGGTGCGACGTCGTACGTGGACCGTTTCTGAGCATTACGGAGTATTACGGGATACATACGGTACAAGGGACGGAAATCGGCGAGACTCACAGTGACCGTCCTGGACCGCTATGACACCCAATTGTAGCGATCATCCCGCTGTAATTATAGTGGCCCCGGGGCCTCGGCGGGTTTCCATTCTTCTGGCGCCAGCCTCCAAACATCTACCTCCTACCTATATTCCGTACTATTAGCAGAATCTCGAAACCTCTACTTTAACGCCATTACTGTATGGCTTGAGTCATCACATATCTCGATCACCCTACTTCAACATATCGGCGGGGCGTAACTTCAAGGCAAGTGGCGTCCCCAAGCCTCCGGGCAATAAGGTAGGCCGACCAATAGATAGATAGAGTAAACACGCCATAAAAGTGTGGTAAATCAGAGGCGACGTTTCACGTTCATCACTAACTAACTCTACGGGAGGAATAGCAGCGATAGTCAACATGAATCTCAGAGCTGGAGTCAAGTCGTTCATCACCATTGCAATTAAAGTCTTGTTTTTCCTGTCGTCTCGCAAACCACGTGGTCTAGACTGAGTTACCTACGTCCATTCAGTTCAGCCTTCCCCCCTCAAATGCCTGTCTTCCTGCATCTAGGGCCATTTGGCTGCTTGCCTGTTTCCGTTGCCCCTGATATGAAGGCGTTTCCATTGATTGCTACCCCCGGGTCACCAGCCGCGGTGCTCTCTCGCGACTGCATTCAAATAGTATTAATCACACCCGACACGTAACGAAAGGCAAGGAAAATGATCCTCCGCCAACAGGCAGGCTTCATCATTAAGATACCAGAATTATTTTCTTCACTCGGTTCTTGGCTGCTCAGGTACTCATAAAGTCGACAACCAGTACTGAGAACCGCCGTTGCCATTCTGTGACCAACGATCCAGACTGATTTCGTAATCGTATTACTTGCCGACACTTCGACTAACAACCGCCAACCATGCGACAGGATTTGAATCAGACATGACCGGAAGGCCAAAGGACAGGGACGTAAGGGCTGAGATCCACGACCTTACCCTGATTTATACACGTCCTTTACGTGCTTTCTCAGTCTCCCGATTGTTTTCGTCACGCTTCTTCTCCACCTCTCGGAATGATGCGAACGCGCAACACCATTCGAATCCCTCTAGAAGACATGTTGGAGAACAACTGTCGCTTTTCCCAGGCCTCGGCATTGCAAGATGAAATGGAATTTGGTCTCCGGAGAGCGACATGAAAGGAGAAAAGTATATGCGTTTTCGAATGAATAGGAGACAGCCCGCATCCCAATGCAATATTACCAGAAATAAATAACCACTTGTCTCGTCGTATCAGAATGCCTATGTACGTAACGCCCTTCGGCTGGTTGGAATTAATCTGTGCATCGTCAAGGCGGTAATCCAAACTCAACCCCTCTAAACCGGTATGCATGCACCATCATCCGTATGGCTCAAAAATTTGAATCCGTCATCACGTCTAAAATGCCCATGGCTGGCAGCGGATGCGTGCCCGGTGATATAGTCAGGTTTCCGTCGACCGCTCTTCGCAACGGGTTCTCGATAAATTCGCCGTGCGCCGCAAATGCTTGCTACGGATGCCATGTTCCTCGGGGCCGTCATCGAGTTCCCAGAGGGCGTGGCCCTAAACTGCTCTGGCTGCTATGAGCCGAAGGCTCCGAGCCTAGGTTTGTAGAATCACCACTCCCCGCGCTAGCGCTCGCACTGCCGGTCAGACTTCGTACGGGTTTCATGTTGGGTGGTTGGAGAGTGCTCACCCCGACTCGTTGTTCAACTTGCTGTGGAACTACTGTGTTTCCGTGGCCAGGGGGATACCGAGGAACAGGCTGCTGCACGCCATTGGGAGGGGATGGGCGTCCGTTTCCACCGCGCATAGAAGGTGTGTATGGATTCCCTGGCGACTGACTCACACGTCGGGGATACGCGCCATTCATACCGGGCCCGTTCATACCAGGCACATTCTGTAATTCTTGTAGGTGTGAAGTTGTCAGAGAATTCGATCTCGACCCTGCGTGGATTTGCCCCCGGTCGACATTACCATATCGGTTAGACGAATAACCCATCAATGGATCATCTAGGATGTTGTCGTGTAGATTAGGTATGGTATTTATAATTTGACTGGAACGATTTCTGCCGAAATTAGGTCGAAATCGGCTGCCTCGAGATGACATGACGCTTTCGCGGCCGTTGAGGTGACTTGCTCGGACATCACCCTTGTTCGGCGGCGGTTTCGAACGGTTCTTCCTCGAAGTGACACTCATCATATCGAAATTGTCAGGGTCAATCATGGGAGCCATGGGAGGCATGGGGCCAGCGCTAGTATCGAAGTAATCGTCCTCCTCGTCTTCGTCACCGTACATTCCACCGCCATTTCGCGAAGGGGGAGGGCGCCTCCGTGGAGCCGGTCCTCCATAGCCGCCTCGTCGCATGCGCATTTCCTGCTCCTTCAATTCTAATTCACGCTGGCGCAATTGAAGTTCTCTCTCCCGAAGCGCTACGTCTGCCATCTCACCGGAGTAACCAGGACCACCACCGCCGCCACCGCCACCACCGCCACCATTAGCTCCATCTGCATCATCGTATACCACCAGATGACTAAATTCCCCCAAGTCATTTTCTTCTAGTGACCCACGTCTCGAAGCCTGTCGGGGGTGATACCCATTAGGCCCACCGTTCATTGGAGGGCGGCGCATTCCAGGCGGTGGCCCGAAGTTCGAAGATGTTCTTGGTCGTGGTCGAGGCATTCCGTTTCCGTTAGGCATAGGTCGTGGCGGGCCACCTGATGCCACACGGGGCATTGGTGATGGGCCGGATGGTGATACAGGTACCGGCGGGATTCCGTTCATCTCCTTCGGTTTGGATTGGTTCACAATGTTGATATTGTGGAAAATTGCGTATAGTGTCTCGATACGAGGTAGTTTCAATCCTGATTGCGCCGCCAGTTTAATAGGGGAGCCAAGAAAAGTCTCAACTTCCATGGGTCGCCTCGCGACGTAGTCTTGCCACATGATGCTTGTGTTTTCTGACGGTTGGCCGAACTCTGCGATCGTTCTGTCCTTAAAATCGGCCCCAAGTGTACATCCCTCAGCATTCGCCAAAGTTACTAGTTCATCGATTACATCGGAAACCAACTGCCGAACACCAGGCTTCTCTAACAGAGCGGCATGCGAAGGCGTCTCGAAAATGACGCTGGCCGGATGAAATGCGATAGGACTACAAGATTAGCATAGGATTCATCGGGTATCTGATTATCAAACATACCCAATAACACGTTCGAACTGTTGCTGCCGGATATTCTTCGAAACTTTACAGTCAACCTGGCCTGTACTTAAAGTCATCGCAAACGCCTGGGCCATGTCTTCTTGAATTGCCAGAGGAATATTGTTATTTTTGTTGGCCGGCCCAATCCAAATCTCGGTTGAGCCGCTGTGCTCGAATTCACTTGTTCCTAGCTGGGACAGTTCGGCGTTGGAGACGAGGGATAACACGACGTTTGTTGGGAATCTTTCCTCGATTGCAGCTTCGACACCAAGCGTATGTGTGGTATTAATCAGGATGCAGGTATGTTGCGGCGTGACGACGGCGTCGATGACGGAGGCAATATCGTAGACGTCGGGGAGAGCCTTTATGCAGAGAATGACGTAATCAAAAGCGCCGCCCTTGTTCTGCGCAGCCTCTTCGGGTGTCCGCACCACTGCCCAGAGCACGAAATTGATTAGAGGGGTTCTACCGCAATTGCCAAGCGCAGGGAGGACATACCATGTCGTGGTTTGAACCGCTCGTTGCCAAATGTCGCGGATCTAGTCCCGAGTTAGACGCTTCTTGGGTAGGGAATTTGCGAGGCTCACTTGAATGATATGCCGTATTGATAAACGCCCTCGAACCCCGACTTCCATACAAGTGTCACGTCGCAGGCATTCGTTGCCTGTAATCTCCAGGATAGAAAGGCAGAGACTGAATTCCCCCCCACTGTACAGATTTGCATTAGCCCAGACTCTTCCATGACGGCCCTTTGCGGATATATATGTAGGTATATATATATATTTCGCGGAATTGTGAGGTCACGCTGGGAAGAAAGTATAGAAAGCGAAGGTAATGGTTTTGGGGGGAGAATCTAAAGTTAGGGAGTAAAACAGAACAATCGGACGGGCTCTAGCGGTGGTACGGAAAGCAACGGCGGGAGGTTCTCTTATCAGGAGCTCGGGGAGGAAATGTGACAAATGCTGATACGACGCACCGGAAAGGATCTTTAGACGAGGCGCTACGGGAGCCATGATGGGCCGCCAAATGAGGATTAGTGGACAGGATGCGGAGACGGACTATGCCTTTTCCTGCGAAGTGGGCGACCGCAATACGTCGGAATGAACAGCGTAGCCCTAGATAGATGCTTGTCAGACTTGCGTCTTCAGCCCACAGTGACGACGCGGGTGCAACGACTACTGCGCCCAGGCAGTCCGTGGAAACCAACCAGTTCTCTCCGCTGAAATTGCAGCCTTTCCCTTTCGGTAGCCGATCGTAATTGTCTGTCGGAAAAGAAAAGGTGTAAGTACCTCTGAGTTATCGTCAGGCGTCGCAACGAGCCACCCACAACGGCCCTTGGAATATAGGCGAAGGCAAGGGTGACGATTGGATAGATGTGAAGAGCGAAGAACCTGACGTCCGAAATGGGGGTGTTACACGTACAAGGACGTCTAGATATCGGCTTATGTATGGACAACTGCTTTCTCGATACTCTGCTGAACGGCGACGACTACTAGAACGGCAACGACAACGGCGACGATAACGACAGCGACAAGGACAACAGCAATGCTTGTAACAACACCGGCTATCGAAACTGTAACGAGCGGAAGGGAGGGATAAAGTCGAGCAAGAGAAGGAGATGTTGAGATGGAACCAAAGCCAAATAACAGATGAGCACCATGCAGGTCGAGATGGGTCCCGTAGGTACAGTATGGGCAGAGAGCAGGCCGTCCGCCAGTCGGTACCAGGACAGCAAGTCCACCAGATAAGGCAGCTCAATCGAGATTCGACAGTATCCAGATAGCTCTGGCGGTCGTGTATGCTGTAAAGGACGCTGTAAAGGGTGTCGATCGGTATTACGAACTAGTCTAGGGTTTGGTTGGTCGCCAGACGCCACCCGTAATTAGCCAGAAGAGGACAAGAAAGAATAGTAACGAATGGACACAACGACTCGGTCGGGGGGCGTGGTGTGTGTGCGTTGTGTGCGTTGTGTATCTAGAGTATGTGTGTTCCGGGTCGGGTGCTGTGTGGAGGCCGCAGACAACACAGCCGGCGATGCTGTACGATGGCTGCGAGGGCGTTGTTTAGCGACGGCTCGGGGAAGTGAGATAGAGAGAAATGAAAGTATCAGTGAGGAGGAAAAAGAAAAAGAGCAGTTGCAGCGTCTAAGCAACGTAGACGAAGAGATAGGTAAGGGACGTGTAGGATGTACCGTACGTTGCGTTCCTTGGTAAAAAGCGAGACACGATACAACAATAGGTACCTAGGTATGTACATGGCCAGCGGAGCGTGGAAGAGTCCGAGGACCTCAAGGGTACAGCCGCTGTACGCTGCGTTTGCAGGCGGCCCGCCCCCGGAGCCTTTCTCGTACTGTGTTTTAGGCAGCGCCTAGCGTGGTAAAACGTGCCTTGGCGACGTTCTAGCCAGGTACCGCATAGGTATCCCAGGGATTGGGTAATACAGTAAAACGCGATGAATCTGTCACGGTGCATCGCCAGGTACCTGCTTCGCACCGCAGCCAATGTACGAAGTATTGTCAGATGCCGTCAGAGGGTAACTATTGCGCCTGTGCCTTCCCTGCCTCCCCTGCGGTTCTGGCATTACCGAGGTAGATAACTAAAGAACGAATGTCTCTACGGACGTAGGGCACATCGATAAGGTATAAAACTGCAAGATGCACCGTCGTCCAACCATTTACAGTTGCGTCTAGGCAATAACTACAGGCATCGTACCACACTAGAACAGCAGTAGAAGCTAGGGAAATCTTGGCCAACAAATTGTGTGCCTACCTAGGTACTATACTTGAGTGAAAGCGCGAAAAAAAAAAAAAAACAGCAATCAAGACCAACGACCAAGCACCTATACACATACCGTACCTACATGATGTACGGAGAGCCCGGATACCGCAGTGTACATAACACCTAAGGTTAGGCAGCATGCAACTACTGCGTACAACTCTATGCCAGTGTACTCTAATTAACCATCTAATAAGGTAAACACGTTTACATGACAGTTTTGCCACGGCAGGGGGGCCGCAGTCAATGGGAAAAAGTGACGGCAACCTTAATGAGGCCGGAGAGAGAGACCGTACCCAGAAGTTGCAGATAACGAAATGACGCCTGCCTACCCTAAATCCGCACCACCTACCAACCGTAGGGTATATATATGGAGGTCCCGACGTGAACGGCACAGAACCAGTCAGGCAAAGCCGAGCGCGACTGCTAGATATGTACGGAATACGCGGCATATGGCGAGTCGGGACAGTGAGATCGCGAGGATTCCACCGTGCCACAGCTAAATATAGTAAGCATATGGTTAGTGCAAGAGCATCCATCTGCTGGGTACCACCTGGTCCGTACTTATAGGCACTCTCCGTACGGAATACTTAGTAGTAGATAAACGGGGCTGGCTACCGATTCTTAGCAAAATTCTTTACATGCTAAGAGCAGGCTGAAGGCGTGGTTGTTTCACACGATCGCTCTTCACTGATGGAACGTGGGTGCCTAGGTATCTAGTACCCGTATGGGCACTATCTCGCCGGTCGTATCATTCAATGCCCAATATAATTGAAGTTGTTAAGGGATGGGCTGGCAGTAGGACGATATACCTAATACCTATGGATGGTGTTTATCACAACAGGATGTACTTAGTAATCCCTATGTTCATACTTGTTTCGGTTTGAATGCAAGTAAGACCGTCTTTTAGCCACCCTCAATTTCCAACATTATGGCTCGGCTGGACTCCCATTAGGCACCTAGATAGCTTCTGCATAGTACTTACCCACAGCGTAAATGGACATGCTCGAAGAACGGATTATCAAGGCTGGCCTACCTCGATTGTCGGGGCCGTTCGTCCGTTCGCAACGAATTCATATCATTCCTATTGCCAAAAATCACCTTGGATAAGATACACATTTGATACCGATGAAGTTGATATGTATATAGAAGCTGCAAACCCGGCCCTTGTAAGTGAATGCGATCGTGACGTGTTCCGAGCCTGACCACGCTAGAATCCCGGTTCGTGGCTGTGCCGGTCCCTGTTTGAAGCGTATGCACCCACAGTGCATGCGGTAACTATACGATGTCGTATTAGGTATCCCCGAACCCGAGTACACACTGTGCGTACAGCTAGTATCCAGTATACTTAGTTGTGGCCACCTCCTTTCAGGGTATTGAAACAAAACTGAAATATAAATATAAATGAACGTCCGCAGTGCGTATGTATACCCGTTCGCAGCGTTCTCATATAGGCTTCGTTGCGAGTTTTCAGATCCGTGAGCATTCGTTGCAAGTCCTACCTACCCTTCATGCTGGGTAAGCACTTCGAGCTATAAAAACCCAGTCGCGCATGCGGCCCACCATCATAGGAGTCTAGACGCGTCTTGGTGGAGAGATCAGAGGAGCGGGCCCCTTACTACCATGTACCTGGTCAGCTCTACATATGAACATTTTTTACTTGATATTCTTCGGCCAGCCGCACGGCTCGGCCGCCCTGTCTGCTCAAGTTCATAAGCAGGTGATTATAGGCGATTGGCGGCATTAGATGGCCGAGCTCTATGGTAGGCCGACTAACAAGGTATACACGCCAAGTGAAAACCACGTAATTAATACGCCCTCAGAAAATCGGCAGGACGCAACCCAGCCCATGTACATCATCAGGCAAGAATACAATACGAGGCACGCGGGTGAAGCAATACAACAGTGAGGTCGCATACTACGTAGAAGCCTTGAACACTCTTTGACCGCCTATATGGTAGGTAGGTATTCTGTATGCCCCTACTCAGAAGTAACACGCCTATCAATTACTGAACTCTCAATGGCAGCATATCACAAGAAGGGCGCAGAAGTTTGTGTCCGTCGTACATTACCTACATTACATACACACAATAGCATGCGGAGTGTACCCGGTATAGAAAACGTTCGTCAATACAACATGCCTACATACACAGAGAGCTGGGTAGGTTCCACCTCGGGAGCATAGCACAGTATCATCCCGAGCCTCGAGGCAACGGCTTTTGCTATTTCGAACCAGTTGGTAACATGTACAGGCAGACACTATCGAAGAAATGCAGCTCAACAGCTTGTTTCCAAACCCCTTCTGTCCAATAACTCGGGTCGGTATCGAACCGCATCTGCGTAACCCATCAAGCACTTCAGCCAACTGGGGTGGCCACGGAACAAAAGCGCCATGCCAACTCAAAAACGCACCTCTACGTTATCTATCAGTTCTTGCGACACATACTCCGTAAGGCAAGGCGATGCGATTTACCAAGTAAAAACTCGTGCGCAGGCCAAGAGATTGTGAACCTCAGTACATAAATATCAATATACTACCTATGTACCCGCCGGAGCAGGGCTTCTTGCGGCGCAGCAAATCTTCCCGATCTCAACATGTAGGGCCAGGTTTATTTTACATGAATAGGCACAAAACACGCAAAGCCGCGCGGGAGAACCGGCGACAGACGGTCGAAAATGGGGACATATATCGTAGGTTACCTATATCAGAACCCTTGACGAACCGAAACACAGGCCCGGACCGAAATAGTATCGTATCGCATAGTTACAGTAAATCATATAGTAAGAGACCAGGAATGAGTATATACACAAAAGACCCGCATGATAGACCTAAACAACCTTGCTATAGGCCGTCAAAGCTTTCAAATGCTGATATGGATACCCGGACGTTCACTGGTCTGCCTTGTTTCTCCTGCAGTCGGCATAGCTGTAAGCCGTATCTAAACCACCTCAATATAACGATTCCGTGGCGTCTTCGTCTAAGTCTTGGCCTGCGCAATACTTGTAAGTCGCCCCTCCGTCCATCGCTCGCACCATCTACACGATTACGCTGATGGCACCATGACAGGCCAACCTAAACAACATTACCCGTGTTGGCAGCTTGCATCAACAATACATAAAGCTGCCTCTTTATATTTCGTTTTTTTGAACACAATGACGGACATGCGCCACAGCTACGGACTTGGGACGAAATACGAAAAGATGGTTATCTAAGTAGAGACTGGTTGTAAGCCTGTACAAGTGCAATTCACACAGAACTCAACAAATCATGCCTTCCAAGCTCCAAGTAAGCTGCTATAACGCGCAACGCAGGGATCATCCATTCACTGATGAAGGGGTGAAAAGAGGAGCTTCAAAATTGGGGCAGCGAATTGGAACAGACCCATCATCATCAATCGTCAATCATCAATCAACAGATCTATGCGCGTACAGTTTGCGCAGACATATATCCCCATTATTCGCACTGTGTATTTGCTCTCAACCGAGGACGCCAAAACCGTTTAACCATCAGCCACAGATGCTGAGGAAAAGGTACGAAGTGGCTTGGAATGCCAAGCCGACCCATCCAGGGATGGACCAGAAATGATGGAAACGTTTCCGATCGTTACAGGATCTCGCATGTGACAAGTCATACCTTATGGGCACGCCGCATAAGATGGCGATGCCTAACCGATTCTCTTTCCGCCGGCAAGAGTTGGCGCTATCGAAGATCTCGGGACCGGGCGGGTTCTATCTAGATATATTACCGGCTCCCTCAACGATATCTCCACGGCCAGCTGCTTTTCCATCTTCGAGACGACCTGAGTTTGCTTTACGACGAAACTCGCCATGCGCGTCGCGCGACGGGAAAAGAGCGGGGGAAGAGAATCGCAATCGGGATCCAGATGTGCGTTGTGGAGCTGTTCGCCGGTGGCGTTTGGGGGCTCATTCTCCAAAATCCAACGATCTTTGAACACCCGCACTATCTCCCGGTGCTCTATACGGTTGCCTATACTGAAGCCACCCTGCTTGCGGCACATTGGTCTCTATCTCTTCCTACGGTTATTACTACGGGTATACCGGTAGGTTATATCGGTGATTACCAAATTGACTGTCGCAGATCCGTGACCGGGGGTATTTCATGATTCACGACGATGATACCCAACTACATAAGCCGATGCGCTAACGAATGAAGATCAACCGGCTAGTCCAACAACAGTAAGCCTTGAAGATCGGAACGAGGATCCTTTCGTTTCCATGTAAATTCTATGGCGCATAGGTAGGAGGCCTGTCCGGACATACCGTGTTGTATCCAGATGATATAGTGGAATATATTGCCTCGTTCTCTATCTAATCTATCCAACTATTCTTCTCGCGGCCATACGACATTATGAGTGCGCGGATGTGATCCTCTCACGCTGGTAACGATAGCTTGAGCCCTGCCCACGTCTAGATATGTGCCGGGAGAGCCAATAGTAAGTCCCCTCTCCCAGAAACCAACGAGATGGAAGCGCGTCGGCAGATTAGACCGCTATTCACGGCACGCCGTAGATTATGGAAGCAAGCAATCGCATCTCGTTTACTGTCATGTTACATGGGACTATGTGCCCACGCCTCCGAGCGTCCGGTTATAATTTTGTGACATATGGCTTGATAGTACTGTGATATGCCTCCACGGCAGGTCACATTATGCGTCTTGGCTGTTGCGGCGTTACATCAGAGCTGGCCCCATCGAACCTTGGGTTCTAACTTCTACCTACGGCCGATCGTGAAGCGCCTCGCCCATCCAAGTCCCGCGCCGGGCCGGCTACGAGGTATGCTGTACATGCCTACACATCCACGATACTAGTAACATACGCACTTGAAATCTTCCCATCCGCTGCACTACGCTACATTATGCAGGGGTGTTATCTGCATTATCGCGAGAATCTTATGATGACTTGCAGCCGAGCCAGCCTACGCCATAGACAGGTAGTAACATGAACAGAAGTGCCCATGGCGCTTATCTCTCTCGGATTGTCCGGATACTCATCCAGAATCGTCGCCTCGGGGGTGATCCAGAGGTAGCCTCATGCTTGAGCAGTAAAAGAGCGTCGCAATTTTCAATATTTTTATAGATGAGAGGGCCTCCCCGCCCAGCCGCGATGCGACGACACGACCCGAACTTCACCAGATATTGAAATTTATGAGAGCCGGACGCCGGCCTGCGACGCTAAGGTCGTAGGTATCCGTTTTCATTAATTTGAAAACAAAGGCTGGATACTCGTACGCCATAAGTCTGGTTGAAACAAGTTACAGCCCGCCCTTTGCACGCCGGTCCGTCATACCCAGTCCGTCCCGACTCGAGAGAGTGCCAAGCAGGGCATCTTATGAATGGAGGGAGCAAAAGGTTGCGGTAACGGTCACATTAGATCCTACATGGCAATAATAACGATAACAGTTAACCGTTACAGGGATGGCAAACCAGCCCTACCTCCGGGATGGCCCCGGCATTAACTGCATGGATAAGAACCGCCCACCTCCGTCCCACTGCATATACGCATACCGACTGTATAGGACTCAAGGATGCCATTTGGTCTACAATACGTGGTATGTGAAATTTGTACCTACCCTTGCCAGCTCGACGTTGGGAGCCGTGGGGCATGAACGGCCGCGATTCGCCCCATTCACGTTACCGTGGAAGACAGGAATAGAAACGCTACCAAAATGCATAGCGTTTAATACCCAATCTAGGTAGTCGGAATAGCCCGCCGGAAAAGCTCAACCATCAATACTAGTTCCAGTGAGGCGACAGGTTTGGTTCAGTTTAGTAATATTTATGCCGGAGGGCCGGGGCGGAGCCCTCTGGGGATCCGGTCCCGCTCGTCCCGGAGATGCATGCGGCGGGTGAAGCTATTCTCTACAGTATCTATGCATGCCTGTCTCCCTACATCTACAGGTCTACATCTCTTCACTACTTCTCAGACTAGACCGTAGCCGCGCGCGACAGTCAAGCGACCCTGAGCTTGCAGTCGGTGCCTCGCACCTCTGTACGTATCGGTACGTATGTGTAAATTGTAAAGTAGGCTCCCTCACGGGGGAAGTAAGCGTCCCAGTGGTAATTAATAATATATGTACGAACATGTTCTTGGCCATTGGGGTCACGACAATCATGCTCTTGCTGATGAAAATCGGATGGTGTCCTCCCCCTACAGGCTATCTACAAGACACATCTGCGGCCGACAGCCACGGGCGCGCTTCAGCACTCCCCAGTAGTTCTTGGACACAGCGCCAAACACGTAGGTAGCCAATCAACAATGCTTGGATCTGGTGCGAACAGTGAATCCCTGAGTTCGCGGGCGACGAACCTAGCCTAGTAGCGTGTCTCCCCTGCTAATCGGCCTACTGTATTGCTCGACCATCTGAGGATGTCGCTCGCCTACGAGTAGCCCCTTATCGAGGTGTCTGAGCAGGCTTGGTAGCCAAGCAAAGTGATCGGCCGAACAATGGGTCAACGACGTTATTGGGAGACCGAGAAAACGGTGGAAGTCGCAATAGTTTCGGCCATGTCTAATCAGTCGTAAATTAAATTATGAGTATTCAGGATTCATCCTATAAGAAAGAGGACGCCGTAGTAAAGGTTGCCGGGTAGAGTACGAAATAGATAAGATCGGGTAACGGCATGTCACTGATTTTGCATTGTCTTCTTTGGTCCAATGAGAGATAAAAAAAAGCCACGCTCGTATCAAATGGCTTTTCTCCGGTAGCAAAAGTGGCCGCCCTTGACCACGAACTATGACCGTCACCCATAGGACCTGGCCACCCTACCTCCTGAGCCCTCAGACACACTGATAGGGCCCTATAAGCGAGTGGCGTCCCTGGATGGCCGAGAGATGTGGTCGGCCGAACAGCAGGGGCTACGACGTTAAGCGACTTTCAATCGCATAGAACGTCAAAATGAGCGACTTGTGGAAGTAATAAAGTACCGGGTCTTTGGGCGAATCTTGTGCGATTAGGTAACGAGGCAGATTCTATCTCCTCGGCATCTTGTGTGCTCTCATCTCCATTTTGACATTCTGTCCCGACAGGCTGACTCCTACCCCGATAAAATACACAGGTAATAGTTTGCAATTGTTGCCAAGAACATAGCAAGAAAAATAACATGCCTGTTAAGCAAGCCAACAGAGAAGAAAGTGGAGTGCCCGTGTCCGACCTTACATGTGCTTGAGTGTCCCTATATGTCAAGCTTCATTTTAAAGCTGTTCGTCAGTACGTGTCTGGCACTGGGGCCGCTGCCTATTCCAGTTTCTGGGCCTTCGGTACCCGTATGTCCGATACGAGGCGTATCAATTTTACCGAACTTTTCTAGAAGGATGAACTTGCTGCCCTCGCTTGACTGCATCCGTTCTAAATGTTCTCTCACGATAACCCATCGAGTGTTAGAGCCCGTCCTACCACGATCATATTTCCTAGTCGGCTGTGCCAAGCGGTTACAAGTGAGGACTAGCGAGGACAAGCCCGCTGCAAGAGCCGTAGATACAGAGCTCCCAGAGATTGTATCGTCGGATTTTAGGAACGGGATTATGCCAGCCGCCACGTCCTGACCACGTATCCTGTAGTGGTATTTTTCGTCTTGAACGTCTCGGAGGAGCTTTCCGTACTCATCGCATGCTGCTAAAACCATGAGTGATAGGCTGTCTCCTTTCAAGCTCGCAGGATAGGCATCGACGATCCTCGATCCCTCGTCGTGAGTGCTGCAAGTCATCAAAATGCCTGCCTCTGTCGCTTTATTCATTTGGTTGACTAAAGCTCGACTAGATTCTCCTAATGCGAAGCTCATCGAGATCACGTCAACTTCCATGCCTATAGCCCATTCAATGGCCTTATTCACAACGTTAGTCCCGTTATTAGCAGCACCGAAAACGTGACGGGTTGAGGGGAAGGAAGCTTTGCATTCTGTACCTTTGCGACTCTGTCGGGCGTGATTCCGAGCGAGTCTTCCGCAACTCTTGCCACATACATTTCGCAAAATGGGTCTATGGCACATATCAGATTCGCCATTTGTGTTCCATGAGGATCCGATGCAAACTGCCAAGGATTGAGCCTGGAGTTCTCAACCACAAAGGACCGGCCGTCTTGGATATGTGACCAGAGACTTTTGTTGTCCTCGAAGTGACTCTCTTTCATGTGACCGAACGATCCGTTCTTCGAGACATCGTAAGAAACAGGGGGGATGCTTAATATGCCGTTGTCGAGAATGGCGACTTTGGTTGGGTTATAAAGTCCGTCCCTCATGGATTTCCTTTGGTTTACCACCACCTCAAGGTTGTTGAGCCACCGAGCCAACTTGGGGGCTATTCGATAGGTTCTGATGCAAATCAAGCTTAGTTAGGGCTTCTTATCACACTCTAAACTAGGGACGGGATAGAGACACACATCTCATTTAAATTTACCAGTTTCGGTGTGGGGTACCATGGGACGCTTTCCACTCGAGCTTTGAGTTTTGGTGCAAATTCTTTGCGTAGGATTTCCACTTGCGAGAAGATATCATCAATTAACACTTTGCAGGATCTCAAAGTGCATGTTTCCTAGGAACTCGCGTAGTTAGCTGGGGTAACTATGCTTTAAAGGACAAGAAAGTATTGATGTCGAACCTGAATGACTTTGATTTCGAGAGTTTCGAGCTACAAGATGTTAGCAGCACCGAAATTTTGCATCGGTGTCGTTTCATTTTGAAAGGGAACGGGTTTAATCCCGACTTCGGACCGGACTTACCTTCTTTAAAGATTTGATCCCTTCAGAACTGAACCAATGGCTAAGCACAGCCCTGTTGCTACTGGAGTATAGGTGTAGTTCTTTTATCCTTCCCTTCACCTCCTTGCTGAACATTGATATGGACAAGTCGAGTACCTTCCAATCAAGGAACTCCACTTTGAAGCGATCGATCTCCTTGGCCATTTTTAGGTCGTTGTGAGGGTTGACGATACGGTCTGGAACTTTGAGCCGAATGATCCGTTCTACATGTTTTTCCTCTCGCAGCCAATCGAGAATTCTGAACACTTCTGTGTGTTCTTGCTCGAAGTGGGAGTTTTCCTTGTATATCTCCCTGTCCCCCACTCTCATATCCAATGGCGGGAACTCAACATAGCGTAACGTTTGTTCGTACGAGAGTAGCTTTCGCGTCCCGCCATGCGAAATCACAGAATCCACAAAAGTTGATATAGTGTGCGATGTTGAGTTGAACCGCGATATGTCAAAGCAAAGCTCGCCGACTGTAATAAAGTATAGACTGTAGGTTAGCGCTGCCAAGGACTTACAAGCCAGTTGCCGCGACATCGTTTTATGTTGCTCTGACAATAAATGGGTTGCTTACATGGCTCTGCGGAATAGTTAGAAATCGCCGGTAGGTAAATACCCAAACGAAACATGAGGCCGAACGGTGGGACAGAACTTTTACTCTTTGTCTATTTACTTACCATTGGACTCATGGAGTATTTCTGGAAGCTTCTCCATATCGTCTACATCGTAGATAAGTTTATCGACAATCATCTTACGGATTTTAGCTCGTGAGCTACTCGGGTCTTTTCGATCTCTTTTCCGTGGGACAAAATGGCCTTCTGAAGCGTCCCAGGAGTGGTTGTTGTACCAGAGTGGGAATTTCGCTTCACTAGTATTTGCTGCCAGGCCCTTGACCTTTAACCGCTGCATCTGACTTGCGGATGATGGAATCTCGTTGATAAACAAGTCAACGAAGTCGTGCTTTTGATAAAATATCGCCAATGGAAGCAAGTGAGGCTCTAAACGCTTGGTCAGGGCCTCTTTGGGTATGGCTTCCCAAACCGACATCAGGCCTCGCATAATGATATTTGCCACAACCTCTTCGTTGAACATACTTGATGGCGCCTTACTGATCAGAATTTTAACCATACGAAGGGCCTTGATGGCCTCGAGGTCTGATTGGCTTCCTGTCCTGGGTGGACTTCCCATAACTTCGTCGACCTTTTTCAAGGCCTGGATGATGTGTGTACTGGTAATTAGAATTTCGGCTATTTTGTCGTGTTCGAGGAAAACGCTCACAACTTCGTGCAAGCCTTCATTAAGTGCGTAGTTGAATTCGTTTTTGTCCTCCGAAGGGGTGATGACATCGTCGACCTTTAGGAGCTCCCTCAACGTCTCAGCGGATCCGTAGTTAGCCCGGGTTGCAAGCTTTAGCGCAGATTTGCGGCTTTTGGACGGTCGAATAGCCTCCAACAATGTTGACTGTCCGCCTTGAAGATGTTTGCCATGCTCGATCATGGCTGCAATAGCTTTGGCATTGCCGCACTCGGCAGCGAACAGAAATGGAACCCTCTTGCCCTTAGTCTTCCAGTGTAATTGACGCAATACACACTTTTGATGATATTTACGTCGTGTATTCTCGACATTGAAATCTTGGAAGGCCAGATCCGGCCAATTTTCTATGATTATCTTGCTGATGGCCACCTTAAAATCCACATGAACTTGAACTTCCTGGGTCTCTGGCTCATCATCCAGGGCGAATTGGCTGATATCCACAGAATCGAGAAGCAGGTGCCAGCGGACGCAGTCGTCGATTTTGTTGTCCCCTCTTTTATCTTCTATGAACTCTTTGATGTTGTTGGCGGCACCTGGTACTTCATTTTTCAGATGGTCGATAGCAATGGTATTTATAGTCAGCGCCAGTGTCTGGAGGTTGTCGTCCGATGTTTCCACTGCTCCTGTATTCTCCCATTTCTTCACGAGAGATAGGAATGTCTTGTTGGCCTGGGGTTTCCTATTATCCATCGGGAAATTTGGAGAGTCCTTTGGAGGCAATGTCAGCCCTCCAAGAGTTTTCCCGCCTGTAGAAGTGCCTGCAGACATAATGACGGACAATTTATGAGTTTGAAGCAACTTGGTGAACCGGTCTCAATGGTCTATAAATATGGACGTGAGGTTGGGAAGATGAGGACTTCACCCCTGTCCGATAGAATAAAGTGTGATGAAATATAATTGGAGTTTCGGTGAAGCTGCATGACTCTCGAGTGCTGAGGTATTTTCGTCGAGCCTAGCATTGTAGCCCGAGGGCCTATTCGCTGGGTAGATTGTGGGAAGTGAACGCGAGGCCAAACGCCAAATCGCCATCGATCTTGTTGCATTCAGCTGAGCAGCCACGATTGGCAGAGAAAACCACTTGGACAGGGTAGTGACCTATATACCGCGCATCGATTCGCATCCGTACCCTGGTTACTAAATTCCAGCTCCCCGACATGGTTGCCTACCTGGCCATGTCGGCTTCTCAGGCAGGCTCCGACGGTGATACCTCCATCAGAGCCCCCTCGGGTACAGAACAGGACATCGTCGATTCGATCATTTCCATTACGGGTTTTGCGTTAGCTAGATCAATATCATTTTCAAACAAGCGCCGCGATGCGGTTTTGCGACTATCGTATGAAAAATCAAAAATATCTACTTGACTTTTAATGGGTCAGTATTGTTTGTAAATTAGGAATGATGGAATGCCGCATAGTTCATTGAAATACAAGTTAAGGTAATCATAAACATTTTATGGCAAAAAAATATCATTGGTCGATTGCCCCTCTAGAATGAGAGGAAGTGGAATACGAGCCTGACAAAACGAGTTCATGATCTATTCATAGTCGTATGGCGTAATGACAGATACTCAATCGCCAACTTTGGTCTCCATCATGGCCCCTTCGTGATCATATCAAGAGCTTGCTCCATCTTGATGATTGTCCGCTGCAAATTAAGTATGAGTTGATCTTGTGCCGCTATTCGGGCTTCGCTCAGTGCAGCTCGGGTTTCTAGCGAAACCAGTCTGCCATGGTTGGATGGGAACAAGGAAGTCTCCTGTGCGAGTAGACCGGGAGAAGCGCCAAGTGGTGCCTCAGTGGCTGGAATCAGGGGTCTGGCATTTCCTACTACAGGTTGTAAATCGCCAGCTGCGCCAACAATCGATCCCATCTGTGCGTTCATGCCCGCCCCAGTGCCCAAGACCTCACGATCTGCTTTGACACTAGGCGTTTCGAACCTGTCCCAGGCGTTCAGCCAGCTAGGATTGAGATTTTCAACGTCGTCGGGATCTGATTGCAGCTTTCCGAGATTTTCAATGTCAACTGTTCGTATGATTTGAAGTCCCTGGGCATAGCAATTTTCCTTACTGCCGGGTCGCGGCGTCACGCGCCAGAAGTGACTTTTACCACCGGGCAGTCCCACCCGGCTCAAGAATCGATCTTCCATTTCGACAACCTTTCCGGTGTGAACCTTCAGACGAAAGTCCACCAAGTACGGATCAGACGACGATCTTGAGAGAAGGACTGCGACTCGGAACTCCGGCGTGACACCTTGTCTGCGAAGTTTGTTTTGTTTGAGACTCCACCGAATGCCGTTCGGCGTTGGCCTTGGTTTGGTCAAGTTGAACAACTTTTCTGATTGGCCACTGTCGAAATCTACGCGCTCCCAAGCAGTTTCGTTCTCACCAGATAGTCCCAGAGAAATGGGGTTGACGTTGATGCCTCCCTTGGCCCCGAAATTGACCCTTCGCTGGGCCGCCGAAGCATTCCAAGTTTCGCGGCGTCGAAATGGGCCCCAGGCCACAACCTCCGGGTCCTGCCCTTCTTTCTTGTCCGACTTGAACCGAAATTCGGCTGAGGCAAATGCCACCTTGCTACTCGGATCTTTAGCTGCAAAGACAAAATTCACTACCATGAGTGTCATCTCTTGACCCCGCCTCATTTTACCTCCATCGACGGTGGTTTCGCGCCATCCATCTACGCACACGAGCCGTTCGACAGACAAATCATAAACTGCAGTCTCATTCCCATAGATGAGTGCCCCAAATTCGGTTCCCTTGCGTTGAGTTCTCGTTGCCCCACCTCGTACTTCCTGCCGCTTTTCATACAATAGTAGATCAGATCGCGCTGGACCGCTCAGTAGATTTTCAGGGGTAGCCTGGTAAATGGCATCTTCATCGTACCATTCTTCCTCGTCGTCAGACTCCGGGAACTCGACATCATCTGAGGCCATATTGCTGTCGATATGTCTCCGAGAATTGGGATCAGACCTAACTACAGTATGGTAGGTAAATTTGAGCTTGGTGTTATGGCTGTTGTATGTAGTTTTGGCTTGAACCTAGAAAAGCAATCGAAAAAACAAATACGTGGTACGCAGAAGGACGCAAAGCAGCACCTTTTTTAATCAGCCGAAATTAGAGGGCAACAAATCGGCTGTGCAGTGGATGACCAGACGGTCCGACTGGATACCCAATTGCAATGTACAGCGAGGCACGACAAACTTGGAGTGTAGTAGCAGTATCGCCTTGTGCTTACGCGTAGCTCGGCACGAAGTATTTTCAACGTACAATACTACATGATACCTTAATTGAGGGCGTTATTCATTTGGCCAATCCTAGGGCAAAGGTGCTCCCTCTCGCAACAACGGCTGGCTATGGAAAGCCGATGCAGCCACCATCGACAGCTCTGGTCCTGCAGTGACACGTCCGAGCAGTGAGCACTATCGAGTACTCTACTTACGAAAGTCCGACTCGCCGAGACCCTACGCCACCTGCGACGCTCCTTGGGAAGATTCCAGTGATCAGAAAACACCAGAGCAGCTCTTCCTTACCGGACAGATAATATACTGTTGCGTAGACAAGTCATCAGTCAGTCTAAGCAATTTAGTTGCGCGTATTCTGCTAGTCTAGACACAATTTCCCCTCGCTCAGAAACAAATACTAATTCCAGAACTAACAGAAGTATAGGTTATGGGGGCTGCCTGGAAGAAGATTCGTGGTCGGGGGGTCTTGAATTTTCGCCGTAACAAATCCGTGAACCCTAAGCAGCAGTCGACAACTGCGTCTTCCATTGCAGCTTCGGCACAAACTACATCGGATAACTCTGCTACTACACCGGGTACAGCCAATCCTAATATCATTACGGCTAATCGTTGGGAAGCTCTTGTGGACTTGCCGGAGAACACTGATCCGGATGAGGCCCATCTAACAAGCCTCATGGCCCCGGAAGTCTCTGAAGACACAAATGTCAGCGTCAAATCTAGCAGGAGATCGATCACTCTGCCGGAAACGGACTCCGTCGAATCCGGAACGGAGGGGGATCCACGTCAATCATTCCCTCTCGAAGTATGGACAGCGGAATTATGGGATACCGCGTACGATAACCTGAAAAACGACAGGCCCGAACTTGTACGCTCCTACGAATTAATCGTCTCCAACTGCTTATCTCATGAGGACGCCTTCCAGTCGCTTCCTGGGTGGCTGCCTGCCGCTGGCCTATCGCGGAATTCTATTTCACAGAGCGATTCGTTAGCTAGACGCGCCCAAATGAGGGATCTTATTGAGCGGTGGTTAGACTTTTCCAACCAAAAGGATTCGGAAGACGATAAAACCAGAGAAGAGGATGAGTTCACAAAAGAGGGCAATGACATCCCTGAGTGCGAGTTCAAAGGCGATTTTCACTATGGCCAAGCCCATGCGCTCAAGGAAGCATTGAGAACAGCGGCCCAGTCATCTCCATACGCTTCTCTCATTTGGGTGGCTTCGTGTCTCGCTATACAGGTGCGTCTTGAATTACCGTACAAGGATAGCTACATCAGCTTACAAGTCTTCGAGTCGCAGAGCCTACTACACCCTAAGCTTCAAGACGGAGTTGCTCGCTCAAATATTATATCGGTTGCATCCAGAATCGAATGGTACATTTTACTGTCTAGGATTTGTCATAATCCTGCTGATGAGGAGGCCGAATCCTCATCGGACCCCTCCAAGGAAGCTCTAGTTAATCTTTACAAGTCAATTCTCTCATATGAGATGCTGGTTGTTTACGAACTTCGAGAGATCCCAACGAAACACACTCAGCCGCCCCTGGTTGACATGTTCAACGAAATAGAACATAGGGAGCAAGCATTCAAGAACAGTTTCGACCGAAAGGGGCTTCTCGATCGATCGGCGGAACTGTTTAAAACTATCGAAGGTGAACAAACTAGATCGTCTTCAAATTCAATGATGGACAGTGAAGAGTATGACCTCTCAGAGCTACTCTCCAAGCTTTTCTATAGCCATTCATCGCTCCGCACAAACCTGCCCTGGCAAGCAAGTGATGAGCTCAAAACTCGGTCGCAAACTGGCGAAAGCCGACCCGTCGAGCTCATTTACGAGTGGGCACAAAGCACGTCCCAATACCAGAAGTTTTCGGACTGGAGCTCCACAAGTCGCGTCCTTTGGATTCATGGCGAGCTAGGTTCTGGTAAGAGCCTTCTGCTCCACGCCTCTATTCAGAAACCATCGCAATTGGATGAAAGTCCAACAGATTCGAGTAGCCCTAGAGTAGCGTACTTTCTAGGCGAAAACGGTATATTCAAGCAAGAAGACGCCCTGACCGTTCTGAAAGTTCTCATATCCCACATTCTCAAGAACCAACCTTTTCTCAGTCATCACTTGGAGTCGAAATTTGAGAGCACCGGAAGACAATATTTTGACAGCCCGTCCGACTTTTATGCCCTTTCTACAGTGTTCTACAACCTGATACAAGATCCCGAGTTTCCTCGGACCTGCTTTGTGGTTGATTCAATGGAAATTTTCGCAATCGACAAAGGTGTTTCGACAAACTCATCACACTTGACAAGTGAGGCGAGCCCCGAGATACCTGCAAATGAACAAGGATTTGGTGACCTACTTAGCCTCATTTCCACATCTTTAGAACTTTCAAACAAGGTGAGGTGGTTATTGTCCCTTGATGAAGAGAGGCACGACGTAAAGCTACCCTTCATTGGAGAAGATATGCAGCTCCATCTTACCATCAACTCAAACTTGGAGCCGGTTCGTAAAATTGCCCAACAGTACGCCATTACCAAGGCTTTCGATGTGGCCAATGAGGCTCATTACAGTCAAGCCCTCCGTGATGATCTCGCGGGAAAACTTCAAGAAGTATCAAGTGGCAATTTTATGTGGCTCGATATGGCCTTGAGCTGCGCAACCCAGGTGGAATCGTCAACTCCTTGGAATGTTCCGGAAGTTCTCATCGGCCTCCATAACCGTGCGCCGGACGTCAAATCTCTGTACGCCTGGAGCAAATCAGCCATCGCAAATATCAGAGATTCGGATCAGAGATACTGCAACAGTATACTCTTGACTGCAGCCGTTGTATACCGGCCACTTCTCATCTCGGAACTCGTAGAAATTCTCAGCTTGCCACCAGTTGTCGACCCTGTCTTGATCGTCGACAATATGCTGACATCTTTTCTCACAATATCCCACGAGAGAATTTATTTCAAGCACCAGTCGGCTCGGGACTTCATCTGGCAAGGAGCAGATCAACTTGAGATTTCAAAGACACATTCAGCAATCACGAGAAAATGCCTAGGGCTCTTGTCAGAAAAGCTTAATGCAGTCAGTGATAATGCAGTGCCCGAGAAAGGTGCATCAGGCGTCCCCATTACCTATAGTTATACAACAATATTCTGGATCAAGCATTTGGCTCAGGTGGTCGATCAAGACAGAGAAGCACTGACATCGGCCGGCGATCTGCTCAGTAAGAACCTTATACAATGGCTCCAAATGATCAACTCGCAAGATCTACTGCATGGAGCTGTAGCCATGATGGACGAGCTCAACTTGGTTCTTGAGGTAAAAGTACGTCTTCCTGTACCCAACCTGATACTTAGCTTGGCCATCATCTCTTTTTGCGAAACTTATGACGACTAACATAGGGTATGTATTCCTGCAGCTCGAGAAAACAGAGACCGAAGGGATCAAAAAGGTCCTTCAGATAATGCGAGATATTAACAAGTTCATGAAGTTCTACAAAACACAAAGGAGTCTCTCGGAAGATGACTGTAATACGGCTACGCCTGAAAACAGTCTTTTATTTTCCCCAATCAAAAGCTTACTGAAGGAGAAATTGCTGCGAAAGATGTTCCCGTGGCTCCTCGCCTCACCCTTGATCGAGTTAGACAATAGCGTGGGCAGTTGCTTACACGTCATGAAACACAAAGATTGGGTCCGAAGCTGCTGTTTCTCTGCAGATGGAAAACTGGTGGTGTCAGCGTCGGACGACGGATGCGTAAGACTTTGGGACGTGCGAACTGGCAAGTTACAGCATGTGCTCCCAAGTCTTGATGATTACGCTTACGGCGTTGTGGCATCACGCACAGTGCCACATGATGGCACTCTTCTTGCTGCTTTTGCATCCGACAGCATCAAAGTCTGGTTGGTCTCTACTGGCAAGCAGCTAAAGACCTTGGATGGCGTTAGTCAAATGGTGAGAGAAACAGCAGGCGAAGGTATGCCTCTGGACCAAGAGTTTATCTACCTAGAAGACATCACGATGACATCGGCAGGCGATACATTGGCAGCTGCGGTAGGGAGCGACACGGAGAGCGCTGTGGCGCTCTGGGAGAGCCCAAATTTCGGTAAATTTAGTTTGTTTCTTGAGAACGAGACATACGACGAAACTATCCGATGCGTTAGGTTCTCGCCCAATGGCGAGTTACTTGCGTCTAGCTTTAGCTCTTTTATAACCGTTTGGAATCTCAAGACCAGAGAGCCGTTTCGTAGGTTTCCAGAGCGCAAGCTACAGACATATGAGGTGTCGGCAGACACGACACGTGAGGATAAACCGACTGAAGACGGTACAGCCGTCAAGAGTGAATCCAAAAGCTATGCACCTGAACACTCAGGAAACATTGATGGGCTTGACTTTTCGCCGGACTCGAGATTTCTTGCGTCAGGTTCAAACGACAGAACCGCGCGTATATGGGATCTCGGTACTGGCGGGACAGCAGCAGTGCTAAAATATCATACCCATTACGTCAACGCTGTCTCATTCTCGTCTGATGGTACTCGCCTAGTGACCGGATCGAGCGATACTAGGATTGCGGTCTGGAAGCAGAGGTCGCCGGGGTCTTGGGGAAATGGCGATGTACGGACACAACCGGACCAAGTCTTGAGCGGGCACACGGCTTCCATCTGGTCGGTATCCTTTGCGCCCCATGGCAGTCTCATTGCATCATCATCTCGAGATAAGCAGCTCCGCCTCTGGGATACAGACGTGGACACAGGAACGAACAAGGAAGCGACAGGAAGCGGGAAATCAGATCAGTCGATGACTAAATCCGGGAACAATCTAGGGCATCAAGGGTCACGCTTGAGCTGTGTTGTCCTTTCCCACGACGGTGAAGTAATTGCGTCTGCTTCAGCGAATGGAGTCGTATGTCTTTGGGACGGTGAGACAGGCGAAAGACGGCACACCTCGCGAGTCGCACATAATGACGATATTAAATCACTGGCATTTTCCCACGATAGTAAGTATTTAGTGTCAGCCTCCGTTGACGGCATGGCATTTGTCTGGGAAGTGGAGTCCACCGATGGAATGATGCCAAGACATCGACTGAAGGGTCACGCGGACTGGCTGCGAGACGCTGCTTTCTCCCCGAATGGGCGCTATATCGCTACAGCATGCGACGACTGTAACGTTCGGCTCTGGAACATTTCTGCTGCCGCCCCGAACACTAGTAAAGTCTCGAAGAACGTCTGTGAAGAGGGCTCCGATCAGAGCACCACCAGCGATGTGCCGGTTAGTGTGTTCAGTGGTCACGATGATTACGTCTACAGCGTAGCATTTTCGCCTGATAGTAAACGTTTGGCATCAGCAGGAGACGACCTCAGCATCATGATTTGGAACCTACCTGGAGAAGATGAAACACAGAATGATAAGAATGAAGCAGATATGAAAATGGTGGACGGAGAGAACATGCGCGACTATATACGAGCAGTGGTATTCTCAACGGACGGTAGCAGAGTGATATCGGCTAGCGATAACGGTACCATAGCCATTTGGAACCCGGAGATGTCGGGAGTGGAACGGTGCCAAATAGTAGGACTTGATATCGGCCCCTTTAGATCGATCCGTGTCGATGCGAGATACCCAAATGTACTTCTGACCGAACATGGAGCGTGGCAATTCGAAATCAACGAGGCGGAAGGAGGCACGTCGGAACCGCCGCCGTTGTTGCGACCGGAGATTCTACCGTTCGGCATCGACAAACAGGGCCGACGGATCACCTGGAATGAGAAGACCCTACTGCATTTACCCACGCAGTTTCGACCCGTGGGGAATAACACCTGCTGGGTCCATGGGAGCAGGGTGGTCGTAGGTTGTCACACAGGTCAGGTTTTGCTGTTCAAGTTTGCAGAGGATGTCCTGAACAAGGAGCTTTCTGGCGAGCGAAAATGATATATGTTTTGAAGATTGGAAAGGCTGGGGTATACACGGACGTATGTGCGGCGTCCAGACTCATTCATCGAAGGATCTCATACCTGCGTACCAGATACATTTCTCCTTCTCGTTTGCAGCCGTAATCATCTAGCTCACAGGCCTCTCGGTTCGTACCAATCCTATTAGCCCTCGTGCATAGCCTTGAGGACGAGATTTAGCCAAGATGCCGACACGTCCCTGGTTGAGAATTGATGACAATCAGGAATCAGTACCTATCTCACTCGGGTTGTGACCACGTCTCTCGTCATAAGATATCCTTTTCTCACAACTGCGTTCATTCATTTGACACTGCTGTTTTGCTCTTGCCTGGCGACCTCATTCGATGCCGCGTCGCAGACAGCATCTTTTGTTGGAGGGTTTCTCTGCAATTACCAGCAACGGTACGGACTCCATTAAGCACAGATCACCCATCGTGATCCACGTAAGATGGGCCACCAACCGAGCTCGGCCAGATAGTGGATTTTAGTGAGTATTCACGGCGCTTATAGTAATTAGTTAGGTAGGGGTGCCGACCGAAGATAGCAACCGGGAACCGGTCACAGCGGTGCGCAATACCGTGTTGATAGTGTTACCAGTACTATATGCACGGAGATATTACGTCACAGCTTGTTCTCTCAATCGCGCTTGGGTATTCCTCGACGCGCTTCGTTCTCGAACGCTTCTTCTGTTGGAATTCGTGCCAATTAGGGCAGTATAGTTAACCGTTTTTGGTGTAGATTACCTACAGAAATAGGGATTACGATATAAAGGGGGGAGCCTTGAACCAATAGGAAGCCGCTCTAACCGAATAGCTTGCGCTAGTAGAGTCAGTGGCAGTGGCTAGCGTGTTTATTCTACTGGAATAGTGTATTAGGTAAACAACCTACTGCAGAAAGGGTAGGGAGAGCTCTCCCACCACCGATTTTCCAGGAATTCTCCTGGCAGTCCTTTTCAATACAGTCATACTACTCAAACAGCACTATCGTGACCCTGTAAAATCCAACAATTAAGAGTCTCATCTATTTCCCATATTCTATCGAATGAAGCAAGCCAAGATATCCCTCTCTCCAGCTTCCAGACCTCCAAAATGGCGAAACCCAGCTCTTCCGATGCCGCAGTCATCTTCACCTCTCCAGATGACTTCCACCTGTGGGAACAGGATTTCGGAGCTGTGGCTCGCAGCAAGGACCTGTGGAAGCACCTGAAGGCCGGTCCGGAGAGAAAGCCGTGGCCTGAAGCCCCGGCTAAGCTGGAATACAGGTCTTTCGCGCTCCGTCCTCAACAGGGTCGAAATCGAACGACCCATCCGACCTATGCGGACCTATCTGACGAGGGGCGCACCCAGTACGCCCAGTACGAACAGCATTACGAGAATGCCCGCAGAAGGCACCGGGAGCACGAGAAAGACGTATCGGAGCTCTCCCAGTGGATGAGGAAAACGGTCAGTCCTGAATACCGCCTCACCCACCTACCCATGGATCAGACCCTTGATCAGTGGTATGACAATCTCCGTACGCTGGGCGAAATCACTCAGAGAGCCCTGAAATTCCAATACAAGAACGAATATGAAGCCTTTATTACTAAGGCCTCCGGGAAACGGATTCCGAACCTGGCAAAGTGGTCAGACGAGTGGTTGCAAAAAATTACGAAAGCCCACAACGCCGGGGCCGAGGTGACAGAGCCGTTTAAGTTAGTCACCGATATTGATCGGGCGTTACGCGGCTCTCATCCCAACTGGGCTACGGCATTCCGGGCACACCACAGCGAAGCCATAGCCAACAACACTCTGGATTACCACACAATAGCCACGGAGCTGCGCCAGGAGGCAGCAGTGCTGAACGTAAATAAGTCAAGCTCCAATCGGGTGGTCCGAGGGGGTGCCTTCAACACCCTGCAGCCTCCGGGCAGTGGGGCTGAATCGGATCACCAAGCCTCAGACACCGAGGAGGAGGCTCCTCGAGGAAGTCGTCAGCGGAAACCCCGAGGCCGCCAGGATAATCATAGTAAGAAAGGAGCCGGCAACAACCGGAAGAGCTCTCCCAAGCCGCGAAGGGAAGCATCCAAGCGCTCTAGGGCAGAAACCCGCACCGATGCGGAGAAGGAGAATCCCAACCACACCGACTGTATAGTGTGCTATGGGAGGCACCCCATCGACCGATGCTGGTTTGTCTTTCCGGAGCTGCGGAAGCCCTCCTGGAGGCTGAATGAACAAATCGAGAGGCTAGCAATTCAGCGAATGAATGATGTGACGGAGGTCATAGCCGCAGTAAAGTCCGCCCGGGAGCGGCGTAAAGGCAAAAGGGTCCGTTTCAATGCTGACAATACCGACGTTAACGACAAATGACTAGTGAAACCCCCCGTATCGGTCATGGGGGGCTCGTTCGTGGCGAACAACCAGCAGGTAAAGGGCTACCCCCTAAGGAACTGTGCCATAGTGGATTCTGGAACGGGAATGCACATATTCAATACAGCTGAACGATTTGTCAACATGCGGGATGCGAGCCCGGAAGACGTGATCCTGGCAGGTGACAGTTTCATCCGAATATACGGATACGGGGAAGTGGACGTGAAAGGAAAAGGGGAGCGCGGTCCGGTAAACTTCCGGCTCCGAAATGTGGCCTTTTGCCCTGATATGGCAACCAACTTGATCTCGCTTCAAATGCTGAATCGGCAGGGTATATATTGGGAAAATCGACCCAATTCCAACTGGTTGCGTCAGCGAGGCGGAGAGCCCCTGTGCCACCTTTCCAGCATGCACGGCCAGTTCGTCCTGGAATACCTCCCTTCCCGGCTCTCTACACACGCATTCTATATACGCTGTAACCTGCTAAATAGTTATACCGGCCGCCCAAAGCCGAAGGCCTCGATGTATAGGTGGCATCAGCGGCTAGGTCACATCGGCCCGGAGCCCCTAAAGCGCCTTCTGAACCATACAGAGGGTGTTCGGTTTAAACCAGACCCAGATGACGATATTCGCACCAGGGATTGCGTAGCGTGCAGTGAATCCAAGTCCTACCGACGAATTTTTAGGGACGCGAGAGCGGAAGTCACCGAGGCCGGGGCTCGCCTAGCGGTTGATTTTCACGAATATGACAATCCGGGCGATGGCCGAATGTGGAAGGTGATGCTAGTGACGGACCGATATTCCGGATACACCTGGGACTACTATTTCGATAATAAACGCTCAGACACCATTCTCGCCACTCTCTCCGACTGCATCAGGCATATCCAGCTCCACTACAAGACGAATGTTCAGGTCATTGAGTGGGACGGAGAATTAGCAGGAAGCGTGGACGAAACATCTCGCCTATACGCCGCTCTCCACAGCACCTTCGGCATCAAACTAGAAATCGCTCCACCCCATACCCAAGACCTAAATGGAGGCGCGGAGCGGGCCGGAGGCGTAATGAAGCTGAAGGCTAGATCTATGCGAAATGGGAGCCGACTTCCACCCTTCCTATGGGTAGAAATAGTGAAAACGGCTGTATACCTATATAACCGGACTCCCAGGAGGGTTAACCAGTGGAGAGCCCCATATGAGAAATTCCACTCCTACTTTGATAACCTGCGAGGCATAGTAGGGTATAACCGGACCCCGTTCATTGGTCACCTACGCGCATATGGATGCCGAGCCTACGCTATGACGTCCGCAGCTAAGCAGAAAAAGGAGCGGCGAAAGAAGCTGAACCCTAACGCATGGATCGGATACCTAGTAGGCTACCAGTCCTCTAACACCTACCGAATCTGGCTCCCCCGGGAAAACAAGGTAATAGTCACAAGGGACGTTGATTTCGACGAGGACTCGTTCTTCAGTGGAGACTTGAACGAATTCAAGGACGACCTACTGAATGTCTCCGAAGAGACGTACCAGGCTCTCATCCAGAGCATAACGTTCCAACCTGCTGAAGAAACCGAAGTTCGGAGGGAAGATGAAGACCCAGAGCCGGCGATGGTCATTCCGGAGGAAGCCATACCCGGAATAGTGGAAGCCGAGACCGAGACCACGGATACCAATATAGTGATGCCGGACGCTGACTCCAGCCAGAAACAACCAGATACCGGCTTGCCAACCCCTCCGGAATCCCCCGTTGCGGCTCTGTGTATGTTAACCATGAGTGACGGTAACTTCCAGGAAAGTAAGTCCCCGTCTCCCTCACAACGACCTACTCCTACAATGGAGTGGGCGGCCGCATTCAATGCAGGGCGCCTCCACGGTAACCAGGCACATGTGGCCAGGGTAATCCGGGGCTCCACAAGAAACCGCCACGGCCGATCACAGCGCGAGGATGCTGTTGGCTGCTCCGATGGCGAAGAGAGAGAGGCCTCTACAAGTGCTCAACTACCTAGCCAATACCAGTCCTGGGAGACTGCGGGCGACCCTATAGTGGAGGCAAGCCACCATATCCGATCTCAGCGCGTGGATGCTGTAGGCGATAACCCTGGTGAAGAGGGAGAGGCCCCTAAAAGAGCTCCAGATCCTGGATCACGGCGTCAGACCAACGAACAGGACCCCAGGACGGCGGCTCCCTACAATCGGGACAAGTTAAGCCAACTGGCAGAAATGGAAAAACTAGCCCTACTGATCAAACAGAAGCGACGGATCCACCGGAATCAGCTCCCGCCGGTCCCTCGATGGCATACCGATCTAGAAAAACACCCGATGGGAGCCCCATTCCGGGAGGCCGAGCGGTCCCACTTACAAAGTCACGCCGAAATGGGCACCTGGTCAGAAGTCGGGAAGGAAAACGCCCGAGGCCGGCTCCTACTAGATTGTATGTGGGTGTACGTATATAAGTTCGACAAACATGGTTACTACCAGAAGTGCAAGGCGCGGCTCGTCGTTAGGGGTGATCAGCAGCCAAACACCGAATCGGAAGATACCTATGCCAGTACCCTTGCCGGAAGGTCCTTTCGAACCCTGATGGCTATTGCTGCCAAGTTCGATTTGGAATTGAAGCAATACGATGCAGTGATGTGACAGCGTCTGCTGTCAGGAGTGTGTGATACCGTCGATTACATAATCACGGAATCACATGGAAGCTGCCGGAACCTGACGGAAGGTCCCGGA
>MU279887.1:24141-67199 GCA_022385655.1 Xylaria intraflava | reverse complement strand
CGTTTTCCCGTTTTTCTAAGTAACGCACGCTGATCGCGGGTTAGATTCCCTTCCATCTCCCGGAACTGCGTATAGAGGTCTGATCCACTCAAGGGGGTGCGAAGAACGTTAGGAAGACTCAGGGTGGAAGAAGAGGTCGATTTCGGTGGTGTAGAAGGTCGGGATGGCTCTGGAGTACCGGAATTGGAGTCTTCTGCTAGGGCAACGGTATAACCGACTAATTGGTCGTTTTCAAGGGGTCTCCGACGGTTAGGCGGCCAAATCCCTGACTTACGCCAAGCTGCAGTGATGATATCGGTCTTCATAGCCTTCTCCCGGGCCTTAATATAGCAGGAGAGGAATCTCTGCTTATATATAGGTGCCGATCCAGGAAGGTGGGCGTAGGCTACCGATTCTTGGCGGAAGTAAGCCTTAATAACGGAGAATATACCCAAATCGGCAGGCTGTATAACGTGGCTACCGTGGGCAGGCAGAAATAGCACTTCTACCTTGTTGTGCTTAGCGTGCCAGAGGAATTCGCCGTCAGTATGGGTCTGGTGGCCATCAATTATTAGGAGGCGCCACTGCGAAGGGTTTGCAGGCTTCGTTTCCGGTAAATATACCTCCTTCAGCCAGTGATTTGCTATGCGGTAGGAAGTCCATCCTTTCTTGTTGCAGGCGAACTTCCAGGGAGGTGGATTCGGGCCAAACCACTGGCCCTGGAGGTTCTCCCCGGTGAATATAACCACCGGGGTCAGGCACCGACCATCGGCGGTGATAGTCTCCAGAATCGTCACCCAATTTGTAGCGTCAGAGTGTTGCCGAGGCCCTCGCTTGGTCTCGGCAGCCCCTACTACCTTACCGCCGCTGGACTCCCCTTCTTGGAGACCGTGTTCATCCATATTGGCTATATCGCAAGGCTGAAAACGGTGCTTCTTTCGTAAGGCTTCGTACCGTTCAAAAAAGACCTGGATTCGGTCCGGTAGGTCTAGGGCGGCGCGGCTCTTCTCTAGGGAAGCCTGCGGCTTAGTTCGTAGCTCAGGATGCCGGTTAATAAACCGGTCAACCCAATTTTTACCGACGTAGTCCGGTTTGCCTTGAGCCCGTAACATACAGCTGGCGAACTGTTGAATCTCCCACCGGTGGAGAGTCCTACCGAGCGTTTCGTAGTGTAGTAGGGAGTCGACTAGACCTTTTTCTAGGTCTGGAGAGAATAACAGGCTATTTTCCTTGCCTTCTGATCGAGTTAGCCCTCCGCGAAGCCTTCGGGATAGGGTTGATTGGGAAACGCCGTATAACGAAGCTGCAGCTCTCTGTGAAGTACCTCCTTCAACAGCAGCCATCGCAGCTAAAAGCCTGTCTTCTGAGCTCTCTGCCATGGTAATTTGAAGGGTAGAAGTGCCGTGGTGATGGTGTTGTTGAAGAAGAAAAACAGAATGGTCTATTGTGTGCGGGGTATTCTGGTGATTCATCACGTGATATAATTCATCACGTGGTGGGGGACTCTAGGCCGTGGAGATTGCGCTGCGACGTGCGAGTGCAAGGACATCCCCAGGCACTGTCCCCTACCCGCTCCGGACTAGCGCGTGCTCACAGTACATGGCTCCCTTGTCGGCACATGGCTGATGGGCCTAGCCAGGTAGTGCATTATGCACCTGGCTAGGCTGAGAACCCCCTAATCCCTCCCTCTCGAGGCCCTATGCCTAGCACCTGTCAGGCGTCCCTGCCTACTGTGCCTCCATCAACTAATCCGACGTAGATTCTAGGTAATCAACAACTCCCTTCTCTCCCGTCATCCTGTCTGTTTTGCGTCTGTCTTTTCGATCCCATCAAGAATTCCATTGCTGTAGACCGGGTTTACAACTCATCCATCATACACTGTGACCATTGTGTGAACACCTGCCGTCGTATTCTGCTTGCCGTCGTTCCAATTTCGAACAGGCAGAGGAACAGGCCTCTGGAGAGAAACGGGGGGAGCATAAGACGGAAAGAGAGGGAGAAAATCAAAACAGAAAAAAACCGAGCAGCAAAACACAAGGAACCCTCGCCAAAAAGCCCAGCATCCTATAGGCGGCTCTTCTATCTCCCCGGCGTAAGTTGGTCAACCGATCAATCTGATCTACCCTGATCCTCGATACCAATCAGTACCTCCCACATATCCAAGAGTCCACCCTCTCCCAATTCGACACTGTCGCAATTGGGTGTGCTGCGACGTCGACAAGCGAACGCTGGACAATGGGCCGCGGCCAACGGGAGATCTGACGTCGTGCGGCCTCAAGCACAACATCGCCCGTGTCATTGCTACCTCGACGCGCGCCCCGCGCTGTCAGCCCTTTTACCATGCCCTTCCTACGTCGTCGCGGCGTTATGGCCAGCGAGTCCGACATGCGCCGCCACACCACTCACTACGACCCCAAATCCCAAGCCGACGTTCTCCCTCCTGCCCAATCTGCGAGCCATCCTCCGGAACAGAGCCCCGCCGTCCCTGGCTCCGACAGTCGTAAACCGTCCACTAACCCGCATCCGAACCCGGCCATCGAGGTGGACAGGGTGAGCAACGACTCCTACGATCGCCCGGAATCTCCGCCGGTCCAGGACGAGACCCCGAGGCATCGTCGGTTTAGCATGCTGAGGTTCCGTAACGCCTCTGACTCACAGTTATCGACCAGGTGGAGACAGCAACAGCAGGCCGAAAAGCCGCCTCCCATGCCCGAACGTATGTAAAGTGCCTGCTGCTTCCCGGCTCCGATCTACGAGGATATCATCGTGTGCTGACATAACCTTGACGTTAGCCCCTACCATCATCACCACGGCTCCTACCTCGAACCTCTCAGGCAGCGTCGTGTCTAACAAGAAACTGGGGGTTCGGATTCCCTTGCGAATGCGCCGTTCGAGCGACATCCCGAGAGCTCAACCAGACCACGCGTCTCGCGTTCAGGTCTTGTCCGGCACCAAAAAGGAAAAGAAGTCGACCATGAGCCAACGCACCGAATCGCTAGCAAATAGGCAGACTGTCACGTTTGAAGAGCCGTCCAAATCCGGGCCCGCGTCAACGTCTGCCGCTTCCGCCATTTCCGAGGACCATGGCTCGACGTTACCCATGCCGGCACAACGGTTGTCCGAATCGTCCAGATCTGAAGGTGGTTCGATCGAGCCCGCTGGCCATTATCACAACAGCGCTAGCGCCTCTAACTTGTTCCGCTTTGGTCGCCGGAAGCAGAAGCACCCGGAGCCCCTTTTCCCCTTGGCCCATCTTCCACAGAGATCCAAGACACAGGTGCTATCAGTAGCCAGTTCGAATACACTACCCCTGCCTCGCAACTCCTCCTCTACCATGAATGCTACCGACGCATCTCGTCCATCCACTGGCCACGATAGGTCGGCGCCGCAAGGTTCGCCTAGCCATAGTTTGAGCAGTTTGGCTAATAAGACGTCTGACTCTCCGGCAACTGCGTTGTTCCGACCCGGCTCTCGGAATTCAGGTCAATGTTCACCAACGCGATCGAACGCAGGACTTCGTGGTCGTTCCTCGACGATGAGCTCCCTCGGCGAAAGTTTTGTTGACCCCCAGCAACTAGGGGCATCTCGCACATCATCTTCCACTGGACGCAAAAGCTTCGGTGATCTTTTAGGCCTCGGCCGTATGCGGCAAAATACAGACCTTTCCAGGCATGGGACTCTGACGCCCGTCACACCAGCTTCGAGTGCATCTAAGAACAATTCATTGCAATTAGTTAGAGAAGCTGTCGTATTGCCCGAGCGTCGAGACGACGATACGCCTGCCAAGTACCTTGCGCGGGTTGAAGGTGTACTCATCCGCGGCACGATTGCAAGCGCGCTTGCCAAGGAAACTCATCCTTTTTTCGCCGCCGTCCTGCGCAGTTACATGCGATCATTTAGCTTCTTTGAGGAGCCCATGGATATGGCCATTCGGAAACTCCTCATGGAGGCTGAGCTCCCCAAAGAAACCCAACAGATCGACAGGTGTTTGCAGGCGTTTGCGAACCGATATCATGAGTGCAACCCGGGCATTTATGCTACGCCAGACCAAGCTTATTTTGTTGCCTTTTCTCTTCTCATATTACACACAGATGTCTTCAACAAAAACAACAAGTACAAAATGCAAAAAGCAGATTACATCAAAAACACTCGAGTTGAGGGTATCTTTGATGATGTATTGGAGTGTTTTTATGACAATGTTAGCTATACGCCTTTTATTCATCTAGAAGACGAGTTTCATGTAAACGGCGATCGTGCCGGAAGTATCAGGTTAAAGAAGAAGTCCGTGTTTCCCTCGGCGATCGCAGAACCCAACAGAAGAGCCAGGGACCTAATCGACCCCTATACGCTGATATTAGACGGCAAACTGGATATACTGCGGCCGCCACTTAAAGATCAGATACCCCTTGAGGAGCATTACAGTTACTTAGGTACCGCGAATCGCCTCAATCTGAAAGAACTCCAGAAAACATTTTTCAAGACTGGCGTGCTTCAGATTGTGTCAGCGCGGTCTCGTCCGGACGCATTCATGACGGAAAAGACTCAGAATAATCCGGACGCAGCACATCCCGGAATAGTCGATATAAAAGTTACCAAAGTTGGAGTCCTCTGGCGGAAAGAAGCTAACAAAAGAAGGACTCGATCGCCATGGCAGGAATGGGGTGCCGTCCTAACGGGCGCACAGTTGTATTTCTTCCGCAATGCGAGCTGGGTGAAGAGCCTGGTCCACCAGCATGAGATCCATATTAGATCAGGCCACGACGGTGTGCCTCTTATATTCAAACCGCCTCTAGAAAATTTCAAGCCAGATGCGCTGATGTCAACAGAAGGTGCCGTGGCTCTCTGGGACAGCAACTACAAGAGACACAAGAATGCATTTGTCTATGTCAGACACGGGGGGCTTGAAGAAGTGCTGCTTGCGCAAAGCGAGGAAGATAGAAATGATTGGCTCGCGAAGCTCAACTATGCAGCTGCGTTCAAGACATCCGGTGTCCGAGTGCGTGGGGTGGTTGGTGGCAACTATGAAGGCCACAGCCGCCGAGGGACTCATCGGTCGGACAATAGCAGTGGGACAACACAGCACGTTCAAACACCGAATGGAGAGGTAGCCATCAATCGAAGCAACATTGATCATCAGATGGCTCGAGACATCCTCCTTGCACGCCAAGCAATGATGCGTCAGAAAATCGAAGAAGCTGAACAAAAGCTAGAAGTCTCGCAGAAACAACTGGACATGCAGCTTAGGAACGCACGGCATCTGTTAGTCTTGGCTCCAATCCAAGAGAGGACCCGGGAGCAAGTCTGCAACGGTGCAGCTAAGATTATAGCCCAGCTAAAATGGTCACGCATGGATTTTTGGAGATTGAAGTGCCACCGCGATGTACTTGCCATGGACCTGGCTGAAGAGCGAGAATCTAGTGGTGACCTCAAGGAAACCCCCCTTGACGCTCTGCTTGTGCCTCAGGATGTTAAGGAAAATGGTAGCATCGCAACACACCCGACCCAGAGTTCTCCCCCTACTCTATCTCCGCCCCAAACCGCCGAATCCCTTCAACAGTCAGATGTCGAATCGCTAGGTGGTGAAGTATTCCATACACCACCATCCTATGCCACCCCGCCCGCAACCGAGGAGAGGCCGCATTCGCGCTTTGGCCCTTCCGGCGCTAGGCAAGCGTCTCTTTCAAGTGCGACTTCGTTATCTAACGTTCCTACTGAAGCACACTTGCAAGAGGCGTCTACATCTCCACCTCAGCTTCAGCCCAATCTTTTGCAGGAAGAATCAGTAGAAGACGAGCACGAGCGACATGTTCTTGAAGAGGCTGGACTCCTTGAAGTAGAGCCTGCACGTAACTTTGACCGCCGTCCCAGCTCGGCCTACACGACTGATGATACGCCGGATCGTAGCAAGCGAGGTAGCATTGGTGGCCCCGATAAGGACCAGTTCGATAAAAGCAAGGTACGGCGCAGCTTGCAACGTACCTTGCGAGATGGTGCTGGCCATATATCACATCACCGCAGTAAAAAAGGTAAGGACCCCACGCCAGCTGGTGGTCAACCCGACGACAGCACGCGGGATGAAGTCCTTTTCCGGGGTGCCGGCAGTTTTACGGTTCATGGAAAAAAGGCTTCCGTAATTAACTTCGGCAATGAGTTGCAAGGTATTGCGACGGATGAACACATAAAGAACCGAAAGCAAGCGCAGCAAGGTGACGACTCGGTGCCTACATCCCCTGGTAACATCGACGATCTTAATTCTCTTGATCAACTTCCCGAACATTCGGAACGTCGCGGGTCCGCCGCGAGTGCTAGCACGGCAACGGCACGATCTTTTCGAGACCTCCATCGCAAATTTTCGTCATCGCGAGCAACAAAAGCGGTAGCGGGCGGGAATCTGGTCGTGCCGTCGGACGAGGATAGCGACGTTGCCGCCAGCTTTTCAGATGGCCGCCGATCTCCGCTACCGCCACTCAATGACGATGAAAATGAAGATGGAAATCTTGCTATAGAAACGCCACTACAGGCTGAAATTTACACACCAGATCCTCCCGGCTCCCCGGTCCACCAGAATGGTACGGCAACCGTAGAAGAAGAAGGAACCGAGGAGGTTAATCGTTTGCATTCCTCGACGGTACAAGAAGTGCGTGCTTAATAAAGTCGTTTTTATTCTAAGACGGGCATTAGCTACTAGGGGGGCCAGCATCCACTTTTTGGGCGCAAACACAAAAGCTGTTCTCGTACTAGGTCATGGCGTTGTGAGGTATAGCGAATACGAGCAAAAGATTAGAGAGGGTTTCTGGAGCCTGGGGTGATTTATCCCATTGTCAGTTCGGCATCATGTAACGGTAAATAAGAGGCGATCAGGCGGATAGCTCACCCTGATCCAAAATAAGATCCTATACAACCCGCCTTACCTTTGGGCCTTTGATGGGGTTTTGTCAACCCCTCTACAGCACGTCGTTGTTCCATTGGTACAGTTTAACCTTTTTGAGAACGCTTTTTTACAAACTTGACGAGAAAAGTATGAAGCAGGGGGTTTGTGTATAGTACTGGATGCCCTCCCTATCTAGTACAGAGACCGTGTCTGTAACCTCACTTGTTTAGGTCTGCTTGGTCGGTTGATTGTATGTATGGATGTAACTGCCTACGGCCCTTGCAGCTTGTATGTAAACTTGCTAGTTAATTACATCTTTACGAACCGTGATGAGTAGCTAAACCTCCATGCTCGGCTTAAGGCTGTTCGCGGGCAACGGGATAGAGCCACTGTATAACGTACAACGTTGTCGCCGAGACCTAGACGTCGCAATGGCGAATCGGAAAAGGCTCGAATGCGAGAGGCCACTCGCGGCCGTCCGCGCGATGGCATATGTACTTCTAACACCGAACGAACTTTACAGCATAAGACTTTAACCATGGCCGCTGACTGGGTTTATTTCTTGCCCTTCTTCTTCTTTTTGCCTCCTTGACCGCCTGTCGCCTTTTCCACCTTGACTGCACCAGCACCACCCACGAGCTCTAGAGTCTCCGCCTCCTTGACGATTCCACCCTGGGTGGCCTCCTGGGCTCGCTTCTTCCCCTTCTTTCCCTTCGGCCGATAGGTGCTGCGATCGCGCAGGGGAAGCCATCTCTCCGGGTCCGGTTGCTTGCCGGCTTCGTAGTCCTTTGGCAGCCGCTTTCTCCTGCGGCGCTTGGCGGCCTTCTGTTTCTCTAATTCATCCAACGCCGATCTTTTCTTGGTGGTGGGCACAGGGACCGAAACAGAACACACGCCGGCATTTATTAAGGCCTGTACATCAGTGCCAGCGGTCAATCTCGACACTGGTGTCAGCTTTTGAAGGTAAGGCTCAACCTTGGCATAATCGCGAGTGGCGAAAGAGGCCACGAAACCGGCCGCTGCGGTGATATCTTGGTCGGGCGACGCGACTAATTTTTCGAAAGTAGCCCCCGCTGCCGACACATCCTCCGGGTTAGACGAACGAAGGAGCTCTATGCCGGCCTCTAGAAGAAGGGATGTGGATGGGCATGCGGGTTGTGATCGCCAGTACGTAGATGCTCTGGCCAGCTCTTCTCGTATAGAATTCTGCCGGCCCTGGAGCCGGTATAACGCTACGGCCACGGCTACCAGTCCGGGGGCAAACCGCACACCAAGATAGTCGGGGGTGGTTGCGGCCTCCAGGCGCTTCAGGAAGGCTTCTAATATGGTCAAAGCCGGGCCGGGATTCTGCGTTTGAACGTGAAATTGAATGGCAGTCAACAGGAGACCCACGTCATTAGGACGCTTCTCTAGTACCGGCAGGATCTTACGGAGGGCAGCTTTACCCATCTCCATCTGAGTGCGAGCCGCGGCGTTGATGGCACCAAGAGGAGCAACATCGAGCAGCTCCGTGGGCGTGGACGCCTCGAGAATTTGATGATTAGTTGACAACGCCACACCAGAGAACTTCTGCATCTGCAAGTCTAAGGCAAGCTGGTTGCGCTTCAGTATAGATTGCTGATATTCGAATACCTTATCGTTGCCCGATAATTTACCTGCGAGCTCAACAAAGCGCTGCGTCAAGTAAGGATTGGCTTCTGTGCCGGCCAGGGCAATTTTATTATTCTGAGCGACTGTCCTCGTAGGTGCTTCTTGGATCCTATAGAGATGGTAAGACGGTGGCTTAACGGAAGGGCTAATTTCAGCACATACTCGGACTGCACGACCAGCTTCTCCAGGGCCTCAGCCTCCACGTCTTTGCCCAACTGGGAGAGTACATAGATGTGTTGAACTAGGATAGGGAGCAGTTCGGCTTTCTTCTCGTCAGGTGACAAGTCTTCGCTAGCTTCGCACAGATCTCGGGCACGCTTGAGGAGGACGGAAGCTTCAGCAAGCTCTGCTCGTGCAATGTGGGCACACGCAGTATTGTAGGTCGTTTCGAAGGACTCTAGATCGGCACGAGAAGTTCGCTTCTCATCGCCGTCTAACTTGTGGCCGAGACCAGCCCATTCCAGCTGCGCATTGGTGGCCAGGACATTGATCTCGATATCATTCTCATCGCCATGCGGGACGGCTTCCTGTGCGGCAAGGTCTCGGTAGATGGCGGCGGCGTCTAGGAAGCTCTCGGCGCGGTATGCGATCTGGGCACGCAGGTGGCGGAAAGGGCGAGAGGCGGCTTGAGTCGAAGGGGCCTTCTCGATAGTGTCCCGGGCTTCTTCAAGGCGACCGACCTTGTATAAAGCATAGGCCTTCTCAAAAATGCACCTGGACTCTAGCACATGGCCTCCTTCGGCAATGGCTCGCAATGCATCGTCGAAGCGGTCGACTTTAAGGAGGGCAATGACGCGAGTGTGGTGGGCGTTTGTATCTTGCTTGGATGACTTGATGGCAGCGTTGGCGAGCTTCAGGACCTCGTCGTGGTCTTGGATGGTTGATGCCCGCAAGAGGGAAGCTAGAGTAGCAGCGGGGTCCGACATGGTATGTTATGTTGGCATGGCGATGCGGGATGTCTCGGGCGCGTTCGCCAGGTTACAGCGTCACCGATAGGATCCAAGATGCCTAACACGCGATGTCCTCGGTGAATCGGTACGGGTCTCGGTACGGTACCTTTGTAGATGGCGGAATGGCGCCAATCCGGGTTGGTGTGATGTTGAAGGAGGGCGGACATGGTGGGTCGCATCTGGTTTTTCGTGATGCCCTGGCGCCGTATATTCGCACACCCTTATTTTACTCTATATACGGCCCGGAACCGACACGGCCTGGCAGACACCCGACAATCCGCAGTTGACGGACGGCAAAGATGTTAGGTGGCTACGTGCCTGCTCTCACTACAGCCACCCGCGGGTGTATACCTAATGCGGGCCATCGGGTCTTAACAGGCCGAGGGGGTCCGGAGGGGGGCGCAAATAGCTGTAGCAGGCACAGCTCGCTAAAACAATGAAGGAGGGAAAAAAGGCAATGGCGCACCACACCGGTGCCTTCTCGACATACCGGTATGTAACCTGTTTGCCCCGTTGGACCCGGGGCCAGTTTGCCGTCTTGCTCGGCCACCGGGGGACCCCCCTCTGCAAACCCCTCTACAAAACCCCTGCCGATACCTACCCTATGTCTGGCGGCCGAGCAACGCGGCATGCCGAACAACAGAGTAGATAAAGATGGTGCAAAGCATTCGAGGACGGGCGCCAAGATATCAAATCGGTCCACAACACTGGTACGGTAGGTAAGCATGTGCAAACCGGTTACTCGGCCACCTGACCTATTCACGCATCAACAGAAAATCATAAGCGGGCGCCCCTGGGTGACCGAGCGGTATGATACCCTGGCTTATCTTGTAGCTATGTTATGATATGTTTCGACCACTGTCTTTGGGGTTCGACAAATGATTACCCGGCAAATGGCATCTCAACCCCAACTCGAGCTCACCGTCTCACGGAATAGTGAATACGATGGTAGATAGGTAGCTGACGTGATCCATTAGTACCAGTCCCGCCCACTCGCCAGCTCCGCCCGCCCGACCTATAAAACCACCGCAAAAATGGGATGCTAGGGGCGTTAACCCCTATCGAACCGTTTTTATATAGGTCTGATGGGCAGAGCTAGACAGTGAATCGCCCGATGTTGGGGCGGATCACGTCAGTGTGTTCCGTACACCGAGGAATATCACCGCCGCCACCACTCATCAACCCATGACCATAGTGCTTAGCACTAAACACCGCAGTGCATCTGATTTTCTCACAGGTGTTGCGGGGTGACCAATTTGAGGTCTTGGCGTCCGTCCGTTTGTTCATCACTTGCCTTCGTACGGAGGTTGGCGACAAAAGAATAGAGACCCGCCAAGACCCGTAGTTGGTCACGACACAGTTAACTATTCTCCGAGTAACTGTGCACAAAGAACGTCGTTATCCCAAGTCACCGTTCGGCCGATCGCATTGTTCGCTCGCCCACTCCGTAAGCTGCTCAAACACATCAACAACAAGGGGTGTTATCTATAGACGCGTGGCGCCCCTGGATGGCCAAGAAATACCATACTAAGTAGACCGACCAAAGGCCCAACAGGGTAAACACGTTACTTAGTATTATCTAGCACTATCCAGCAACCAGGTATACCTCGTGGCCCTGGAGATCATGCCGCCGCCAGGCCTATACGATAATTACAGAGGATCACGGCGAGCATCCTATGGACCACACGGTGCCGCAACCAACAGGAGATCTAGGCGGCTTTCTATTCTTTTGTCGGCAGCCTTTGATCGCAGATACCTACGCTACTGTACGCAGGTTGGTGCAAAATCGATGATAAGTGCGTGGGGGCACCCGGCCGGCCTTGTAGAGGTACCTCTCTGTACATCACATCCCACGCTCCCATAGCAGAGTGCCATGGTGCAAGGTTTACCCGTTCAACCAACAATTTCAACAATGTACAAGATAGGTATGTCTTGATAGTGTACCTACCTACCTACCGAGTACACATTCACACCTACTCGGTATCCATGGCAGTGGATAGAACCAGTTATAAGGCACTTCGCAGCAATTGCTGGGGAGTCAGGCAGCCATGGTAGACCGTGGTGGTTACCGGTAGCGGCAAGTTTGCTACCTACTCCAACAAGTTGACTTGTCAAGACAAGTTACAAGTTGCCCGTGTGTGTGCGTGTGTGATCTGAGTGTGAAGATAGTCGGCGCACATGCACACGTACGTGGTAGAGAGGATGTAGTGTACACTGCCACTCATCTGGCATCCCACTCATCTGGTTCTACGCATGTAAGTGCCTACATTCCCTTCACTGCCTATTTTCAATAGATCAATGCAAGGTACCTGTCAGACTAACGTCTTTACCAAGTTGTTCGGCCTGGCATATTGCTCGGCCAGCTAACCCGACTCGAACATACTGATATGGGATCATACGGGAGCGGTGTTCCTGGGTGGCCGGCTAGGACGGCAGGCCGAGCAGCAAGGTTAACGCGTCAACTCCCTGTTAATATCGCTCTATCATACAACGGGTATTATAGGGTCGTTGCATTCCGAGAATCCCAGATTCGCGGCTAATGTTGCCTGCCACTTGGGGCAACCGGTTGGCTTTTATCATGACGAGAAGTATATCGGCCAATCACGATTTCAAGAAAGAACGTCAAGAGCTTCGGGACCTTTTGCGCAGGCGGGTGGGCATTGTTCAGCAGACGTGAGGAGATCCTCATGTACATCTCGCCCTTCGGGAAGTTGGAAACGTGCTGAGCATGCCTATTCTTTTGGCATTCGATGAGAAGCAGTAACTTAGCCCGTACGGCAGAGTTACTTTTCACATACCTACTTTTTGGTATTCCGGACTTTTAGTATATGCCAATTAAAGACCCAGGCTAGCGGGCCAGATCCCTTCGCGCCAAGTGTGAGCCGTTACTAGACCAGACGAGTGCGGATTACGGAAATCCGATCTCCAAGAAATCGCCACACATATTGAAGCTTTTTCACAGTTTATGCAACTGTGGGGAGAGCAAGCCGTTGGTCATTCTATAATATAAAGGGCCTGTTGTAGGGCTTAGTGCCAGGTTTCCTATCTCTCAATCCCCTCCCGCCGGTTCTTCGGCGCGCATTTACGCGCTGTGTGCCTGTTCGTCCAGCACCAACCGGCTCTATTGGATTGGAATTCGGGCGAGTTGCCGCACCACAGCAGATGCTAAGCCTTGTTTAGCTGTTTCTCTGGTGGGTGTGTTAATCCATATACAAAGTACACAGCAAGAGGGAGGGATACGGGATACCTGCTCAGTACTCAGTACGTCGGTAGTATACACAGAACAACGATCAACAACGAACGATCTCTCTCGGAGTGCGCAATCCATCTGCCTAGGTATTCCGCACAGAGTAGGTAGACGCCTTGCGAATCGGACTTCCCCGTGCTGATGCCCCCGAAGTAGGTTCTGTAGTTGTAGCTAAGCATGGGGGGAGATTGACGAGTTCGCGTAGATAGGGCTCAGTCCGATGTTCTGTCGACGGACCGCGAAGTCGACTAGGTAATATCCGACATAGTCAATCCAGCCCAGGACTCTTACCGTCTTACGCAGGACACGCGCAGGTGCGTTAATGTACGGAATCCGGGAGTTTGAATGAGCCTAAGTGATCTACCACTCCATCGATAGCAGCATAGCGGGATGGCAGGATGGCAGGATGGCAGGAAACCGCAATCACAGCAGCGGTCTGATCGAAATCGCCGAATCCGCCGAAAAGACTACTTATACGTAGGCATAACACGTCACGTCCCGTATCTGCCTCCCTGCACCTCCGCTTATCTTTCTCTGAAGTTCAGCTTTGTATACGCAGCACCGACATGAGGCTTGGAGATACGACCAAAGTGCAGACCGTACAAGATAACTACTAATAAGCGAGCATCTACGTCCGTACGATAATGAGACACGATAGCCTGACAGGTGATTGCAGGCCCCCCCGGTACAAATAAAATTCTGACGCTAAATAAAATTCTGACCCTGCGCAGAATATCAGCGCTCATCAGCACTCCTGTGTCTGTTGTAGGTACGAAGTACTCAGGTATCTATGGCAAGTCCATCAGCGGCTTTCACATGACCACAGCTGCTGCCCGTGCTGAGGCACGACACATATGCAGTTTAAAGTTGCATACCTCTACCGTACAGCACTGATAATCAAGCACCTACCTACTTCGTATATGCCTTCTTCTGCCGTCTTGCCAGGGCCGACAAAAAGGATGGAGACCCGCCAAGCGTTGATCACGACACAGTGTTAAGAGTGTTTCGTAGCCATCGCAGAATCCATCGCAGAATCCATCGCAGTACGTAGGTACCGGTAGAGAGAAGTTATAGTGTGGCGGTGGGGGTTGGGCCGCTATAGCGTAATTGTGGAATGGAATTGTAGCGGCCCCGGCGGATCATGGCGCTATAATTATAGCGCAGGGGCGAGATTACGGATTACCTACGGATTATACAAGTCACACGTTGTGACCAGGCCGTCTTGGCTCCCATTCTTTCTGTCGCCAGCCCTTCGCAGACCTGCGCCGTGAAGCACCACGCAGTCACGGACGTGGTTATTCAGGCCAATCTTGCTGACTTCCGCACTGCCTACCGAAGTAACAGGCCTTATCATGACCCCCACAATGCAACTCGGGATCCAGGGAAATTAGGAATTGCCCGGCCCGGGCCCCTGATCCCCACCTACACACACACGGTATGATAGCTAGCAGAGACGTGTGATGTACAGCAGAGTGTCCGTGTGAGTACCTCGAATTTCTATACATAGCAAGTATCTGGACAGATACCTCCCCAAGAGTCCCCATTTTTGAACGGCTTACAGCTGAGTGCTACCGACCATAGGACAGAGTACCGTCCGGCGGTTGAAAAACCGCCAGCACATAGCCAATTACCTAGCTAACTAGTCCATATTCTACCTAGGTCCATCACCAATTCCCACGGCACGTCAAAACGGGTAGGTCTGTTTTAACGTTGTGCTAACCGCGCGTCGGTCCGTCAATTCACGGGGCGTACGGATCCAAAACGGTGCGCGAGCCTGCGATTAGCAGCGCTGGGATCTATCTACTAAGTAGGTATCTAGCATGCCGCAAAAACAACCTGTCCAAAAGCGAATACCTCCCCAGAGGTGTTTGTTCCAGTTAGATAGGCGAGGTACACAACCCGGATGGCACAATCTACATAGCACACTGCCCGCCTGGGTAGCAGTGTATACAGGTGCCACATACCTGAGTACATTATCTACGGAGCAGAGATGGGATCTGGGAGCACCCTCACGTACACGGCACCCGTCGTCGGGTACACCACGCGCGGGCTCAGCAGCCCGGGTACCTCCAACACGGCACGCTGTACGAGAGCGACGCAATCTGTACCCCCAACTACATTTATTAATAGGTACTTGGTACGACCTCACCCCTCTCCCGCTATCGTCATCCGTCATACCTACCTGTTCATTGCGCAATGCGCCGTCGCTCCCCTATCTACGCTCCAGCATCTACGCTCCAGCATCACCGCTGTTTGAAACAGTAGGTATCATTTCCCACTCTTGCGTAGGCATCGTCGAGCCAGATGGCATGATGGCTGACCAGGGAGGCGCACGTAGACATTTGTATCGGCTTTTATACTGCGAGCGAGACAGAAAAAGACCGTGAAGAATGCGGGGCGCTCGCAGTTGGCAATTAAGGTACGTGGTAGGATATACATGCAGTGCTAGATAGCGGTCGTCGGCTTGGCTCGGTCTGTCATTATCAGCGCCAGGAGAGAGCGATGCCCGCGAGCCCGCCCTCCGCCCTCTGCCCCCTCTAGATACTGCTTAGAGGCATACCACACGGCGTGGGAGCCCGTCCGCTGCCCATCAGCAACTGCCCCGTCTACCTACCGTACATGTCCGTGCCTACCTGGTTACATAATTGCTTCCTCCGATAACTACATACATCGTAGTACAGATACGACCTACTCCGTATATATCCCCAACACCTCCCAATTTAAGCCTGTGGATGCGACAGTCAATCCGATATCGTCGGCCTGGCACTGAGGCCCAGCTCGCGTCAGGCGCTGTGCAATTGGAGTCGGTCCCCTTACGTGCACATGTATTAATGTAGATGGGCTCGATGGAGGTCCGAATGGGTATACTGGTGCATACGGCACGTCTAAATGCATACGCTAGGCCGCACTAGGTAGGTGCGGTAAACTCTAAAACGTGAGAGATCGGAGCGTGCGCCATGCAAATGTACAGTAGTGTGCACAGCGCGGGTACCTATGGAGTACCTCGCGGGCGTGCTGCCGCTACAGAGACCACAGAGGCCCCAGGTACCCCCAGGTACTGTCGCTCCGCTATCGACGCCGGGCCTGCGCTGGCACAACAATCGCCTTGGGGCCGGTACTTCCGCCCGCCGTCCTGGCCACGTACAGCCATCGCCACACGTAATACAGCCCGTACCCGCCAGGTACCGGCGCCTCTGGTTATCTGCAGCATCCCTTGCCGTGTTAAGCAAAGAGCAAAACCTGGCTACACTGCCTATAAGTACTTCCCGTATGTACTCGGTACAGCAGATATGGCTTTACGTCTTCCTCCCGCTCTGCGGTCCAGAATACCCGCATGAACCTCCTCCCTTTAAAATAGCCTCAACAACTCAGACTTGGATCCCTCCGCTCTGTCTTCACTCTTAATCCGTCCTCTCTCAGCTACACCGGCATCACCACTCATTCCCCCCCCCAAACCGGGCCCCGTGTAAGCCTCCTTCCCCGGGACCTCTGTGCCGGCTTCCCAACCCACGCCAGTTGGGTCACTCAACATCGTTTCCGCATAGCCGTACATGAATTTCGCTGCTCCCCTTCCCATTCTGCTCGAGTCTGCCTTGTTAAATTGTTACCGGCCGCACGGCTGTAACAATACTCGGTTTGCCGGGTCTTCTATCGGTGCAAAAGTGCCGTAGGAACCGCTCTATGGGCCGAGTCATCTCCACGAACCTACTACCTGCTTGTCGGCCCCGTGTTCGATAGTCCAATTAGGCTGTGAGCGCCCACCAGGCCTCAACAAACGAACGTCGTTGATCCGAGAAGTACTCATTTCCGCTGCACATTTTTGGTCTCGGGCCGGCTTCTCAGACCAGCAGCAACCATGTCGACTCAGTCGTCGCTCTCATCTAGGGCGGGATCCCCTGCTATGATGAGACCCGGAGTGGACGAGGAGGCCCTGCCCAGTGGTAATTGTCGATACATCTTACTTAACCCAGAAATCAAAGGCCAGCGCTGTGCGTGTGTGGGCTTCACACTCAACCGTTCTCAACCCGGCATATCATGTCTATGTGGCCACTCATCATGTTATCATGTAAAATCCACTGAGACCTTCCCGCACAAGGAGGCTGAGATGGAGAATATTCGGCGACGGATCCAGATGGCGGAAGGAGCATCCAAAAGGTTCGAGGAGGTGATGCAACGAATCGGCGACCTAGAAGAACAGTTTGAGAGGAACAGGGAAGAAACAAGCCAGGAGCTGAAGGACTGCTATGGGAATGTGAACCGCATGTGGATATCCTTTGACCAGCTTGCTAGAAGACAGGCGACGTCCGAAAATCGGTTCATCTCTTATGACGAGCGACTAGACAGCAACGACGATACTCTACAGGGGTTGATTGACAGAATGGCGCGAATAAATGAGGCCCAAAACGAGGCTCAGATGGCTTTAGAAGAGCGCATCGAGGCGTTAGAGGAAAGACCCACCCCTTCGCACTCTCACCGTCACCACCGACGACGATCCATCTCTGAGTCAGACCATACCGGCCAGCTCTTACCGAATTATGGCAACATCTTGCGGAAGCAGGCTTTGCCCATTCCTACCCGTGGGATTACGCAAAACCCCTCGAGCAGCGCAGCATCAACCCAAACGCAAAAGACATGGACCGTACATGTGTCGCTGTTACCCACAGCAGCACAGCCATTCCCATTCGAGAAGGATACCAACGCATATAAACGCTGCCTATCCCGCGGCCTTCACCAGATGATCCCCGTCAGCGGGACGGACAGCGAGTCGTTTGACATGGCTATTACTAAAGCCTTCGGCAGCCTTCTCCGCGGAAGAGAATGGATGCCGCTACAAGCCCGTCTTTGCGACGCAGTGACCCTCGAGGGTTTGCCCATGCTGCGGCCCTTAGAGCCAGGCTTGCTCGGCAGGTCATACGATTTGGAGTTTCTGAGGAAATACTGTGCCGTTTGCCACCCCACAGGGAAAGTCGAGTCGCTTTATATCGCCATGGTTCACGATACGTTTTCGTGGCATTTTCTCCGACGATCTCCTTGCCATCTTGAAGGCCTGGAGGCTAGCTGGGAGTATGATCCGCTCTTAGATCCCGATGATAATTTGGATGGCGACACTGTGGGGGAGGAGGATAGACCGCCGGCCGGTGACATTATGCCACCGCTGCCATCGCTCAAGCGTACGGCATCAGAAATCTCGAAGGCTCCTGACCTCAACGCCGGGGCGGAAGGCGACGGGTCAAGGCCCAAGTTGGCACGCATGCAAGTGGAGGCATGCAGGCGTGGAGTTGAGACGGTGTAACGCCCTCAACAAACGGCTTCAACACTTCCCAGCGATATACCCGGGGAGGGGATACTAAATAAATGAAGATCAGGGTCATCGTGTCGACAGCTCGGGCAGCAGAACCTCGCCAGCAACTTAGACAGCAAACGACCTAGCAGTCGAGGGATATCCAAGATAGGCGAGAGGAGAGATAGTGATAGTGCATCTCTGAGATCCATTACGGGTGTTAGGGCCGCTTGGTTCTCATAAATCATGGAACCACATCGCACTCGGTCGCTACGCTCTTTCTCGCTCAACCCTATCCTATGATCACATTTACTGTAATACCCTGGCAACCCGCACAGTTAGTCATACTCGCCCACGACCAGGCATCGAGTACCGGTGGTCCTATATAGTATACCATTCTATGTTGGTGAGAATTTATATGTAACTTGAATACAAACGCCGCAAGAGAAGGAAGTCAAGACTCGTGGTGCGGACCGCCGTTCCTGGTAGGGCATTACGTGTAGGTAACCCAATTATACAAGCCTACAAAAGTACGTGTAGGTAGCAGTTCCAAGGTTGTTTGCTGGATAGCAGGTGGGTACGCCTAGATTGGCTTGAATATAGAGCAATACTAATCAATATGCCAGTAGCCAGCCAGCATTTACCCTTTGGCCAGAGAAGGCCAGAGCAGCCTCGCTTACAACTTACAAGCGACACCTAGCCTAGGTACCAAGTAATAGACATCCACCTATACCGCACATGCTTTCTACCTATGTAGTTATCTACGCAGTAAGACAGTCTGTCATATGCGCGAGGACAACAACCGTAAGGGTCCACCTTTCTCTCCACGTGCTCGGCCTGCGTTTGCATGTAAAGGCACGTCACTTCAACCGCAAGTACTGGCCATGACGAGTTCCGATCGAGTCACTGTTAAGCAAGCCGGCAACAGGTTGACCGGCTTATCTTGGACCAGGTATAGGTATACCTAATCGAGCGTCATACATGGTATAGGCAGCGTCCTTGGCTGCAACCCCCACCACGGTGAAGGTGCTTAATAATCTTCAAGGCGCCCCTGGCCTGCCCGGGTACCTTCGTACCTACGACCGGCCCTGCTCGGTACATTAATATTTGTAATAGCCGAGCCGCCAAAGACGTAACTTTTATATACAGTCAGCTGGGAAGACTTGGTTGACAGCAGGTGGTTGAGTTGGAACTGCTCGTCTATCCGTCGTTTATCCGCTAAACAATTAGTCGGTAGCTTGATCAAAGGCGTTGGGGTCTGGATACCTACATATTCGTCGAGTGACCCGTTTGAAGCGTGCCTTGGGTAAATTCCATTTGTATGAAAGCGGACCTCCTCTCATGCCTACCGCCGATGAGAGCAACCAGTGGGTCTTCTAGATACGACCCTCCTTTAGGCACAAGGCTACTACCTAGAAGGTACAATCGACTGTACGAAAATCCCGGTACGGCAGGTACGAGGTAAGTGGAGCCCGCTTGGCAGGCTTATCTTATCTTATCGATAGCCGGTCAATCTACGTATGTAGAACGCGCAATGATCCAATCACAATCAGATGCCCAACAGCCTTGGAACCACGCCACTTACCTAGGCTTATACTTCTACAACTTCAAGTTACCACCTCCTCGCCAAGACTACCTACCTATCTTATAGGTATTCATCTCAATCCGCCGCCTAAGGTACTCCAGTGGCATCTTCATCATAATATTATATACTATACGCTTCGGTACGATCAATCCTTCGTCTGAAGTCATTCAATAGATCATACAACCGAACTTCGTCAGCCTGGCCCAAAGCCAGCAGTTACATAGTAGAGCCAGCTAGACCCCTCAGCTAGCCTTCCTCGCTACAGCCCGCTTGGCCTCGATGAAGCTTTAACTGCCAGCATCTTGCAACATTACTTACTTCCTAGCCATTCCTGCCGTTCTCGGGACTCTCGGGGCATCAACCTCTCCTCCTGGGTTCTTCAGCACTGCACGTGCACCCGTTTTCGCCATGGATCTGATGGATCTTGACCATAACATGGACGTCGACATTGATCTCGTTCCAGACGAGCCCATTGTCCCCGAACCTGATCCAGTTTGTAGTGGTCACCCCCGCTTACCACATGCCACACTAATCATTGTTCATTCCAGGGCAATCGCTCTCCAGGCGAGATTGATGACGATGCAGACGCTCGCTGCCCTTCCAAGGTCTACATTAAGGGCCTGGATGCGATGAACCCCCATGACGTCAAATCTTATGTTGCGCAACACTGCTCAGATAGTGACGTTGCCCTCGAACGAATAGAGTGGATAGACGACAGCTCCGCCAACCTACTCTTTGCCTCCGCCGATATTGCCTCACGAGCTCTTGCTGCCCTCGCCGCTGAGCCCTTCACAGACGTTTCGCTGTTACCTCCGCGGCATTTATTGCCTGCCAAAGCCTTTCCCGCAAACCCAGATGTAGTGCTCAACGTACGGCCGTCCCTCGAAAGTGACAGGAAACAGGCAGGTGCCGCTTTGCGGAGCCGGTTCTACCTACTCAACCCGGAATACGACCCCGAAGAACGACGGCGAAAGAGTGAGACAAGGAGATACCGCAACCGTGATAGCGACCGTTCTCACCAGCGGCGCGAACGGCAAACCCACAGAGACACTAGCGAAGAACCCTTTGATGTCAATCTTTACGACGATGGCTACGATGCGGCAACTGTTTCAGCTAAAACACACTCGCGGCGCAAGCGGTCACTTACACCCGATTACGATACGGCTGGACCCAGAGTTAATTCATACCAACGGTCAAACCGCGGCAGGGAACTGTTTCCAGACAGCATAGGCTCAAGGCGTAGGGTTTCGAGAGATCGCTCGGCTTCTCCGGGACGCGATCGGGATGGCGATCAGTACGTGAACGACCCCCTGGTTGAAAGAGCAACCGCAGCGTCGGAGCGGAATCGCTATAAAGCGCATGCCATTAAGAGCCATATAAATCGCCAGAACCGTGCCAAAGAGCTTTTCCCTACTGAGGCAATATCGGACAGCGGCCGTCTTGGCGATAAAGTCGAAGATGTAGCTACTCTGCTCTCCAAGGGCATCATGCTACCCCTAATGGACGGTAGCAGTGATACGATGGCACCATCGGCCTCTAGTCGCAAATTGGAAGATCGCGTTACGATCCCCGGCAAGGGCAAACTGGCGGACAGGGTTACTACACCAAACTCAGCCGGGACTTCAGCCTTCAGTATTCGCGGCGCGGCAAGTCAACAGAACTCTCAAACAGGCCTTGCTATTAAAGGGGCCGCCGGAAAATCAGTCAAGGAGCTTTTTCCAGACAGGTTTGGGGACAATACGGGAAAGGAATTGTTCGGGGATGGATCAGGAGCGAGACCTAGGCAACGGCAAAGAGCGGGCGATCTATTTGATTGATCTCGTTTACCCATTACGAGATCTGCTAGCATGTACTTTAAATGGGAATGGGCAGAGCGTGGGAAGCCGAGGTTGAGAGCTGGGTTCGTAACAACATGGGCCCCTTACCAAAGCCATCGTTCAAGCCACGGGATGGCCGGAAGGTTATTATGCGACGGCAGCGAAAAAATCTTTCGTTTATCGTCGGTGGCAATTATAATATGCTCAAAGTGCCTGGTCGCATGCAATTAGGCCAGGGCTCTCTGCAAATCAGCTAGATACAGCCATGCTATCCATTACCGCAGCAAAGCAGGAACACAATGAAATAACGTAGACTTTCTGAGAAATTAAGGTGCCTCGTAGAAGTCAGCCGGTTGCATTTTACCTTCAAGCTACTCTCTGCCAGATGTGATTCACTCGATGAGTTCCCGGCCCGTTCGTGAATGCGTGTAAGTCATCCATAGGATTGACATAATAGTTGGAACTACACCATAACTGCGCGTCTCAGCGAAAGCGTGTACACACAGCGCTCGCTCATTCTTCGGCCGTCGATCGTCTATCTGTAGAACCACCGGTTATCTAATACCCAACAAGCCTTGATACCTATAGACCACAGTGAATGAGTATATCTATGAATGATATAGGGGCTTGTCCATAAGGGAGGCAGACATCGTCCTAAGGCAGGTACGGGCCGGGTAAGTAACTTGGGCAGGCGCCAGTCAACCCTCCTCTGTCTGCCCCTCGCTATGGCCCTACGGATGCTCGAGGCTGATGCTATCGGACCAACCGCCGCCATCATCACTGCCCCCACCGCCATTACCACTACCATTACCATCTCTACACCACTTTACTGCTTTTCTAGTCCATCACCGTATCATACTACTGCTTTCTTATTACTTGACGATTTTACCACTTGCTAAGCATCAGCCTCTCAGTATCCCAGACGCCTCGTACTCATGGCGGAATCTCTAGGCCGGCTGAGGTTGGGGGCACACTCGCGCACACCCACCACCCCTAGATCCGCCCACTCCAACGAAAGCGAAGCACCTGGCGATCCCCAGCCTGGCGATTGCCGGCGGCCCAGTTTGTCTCGCGTGTCAAGCCGGTTAACCTCCCCCGAGACAGCTTTTGATTCCTTGCCCATCCCTGACGATATCGCCCACATTTTCATCCGCAACCACGATCAAGTTCGATATAACCCGGTAAGCAGCATCCATGCCACGCCGAATTTGATACCAGCTCATTCTAGACAGTCATTAGACCAGATGGTCGAGGCCATCCAGGTGTTTCTCATGACCCGTGGCGTATTAGAGCCACTTCCAATCGAGTACAATTCGTACGTACTACATCTGGTGGAAGGCTTTGCCAAAGCCAAGAGGAGCCTCCGTAAGGCGGAAACAGACTATGACGAATTGAAAGAGACTCTAGATCGCAATCTTGAGCTGTGGCTTGAGCGGGAGTCGCAATTCCGGGCTGAGGTGAAGAGGCTTGAGGTCCTTTTAGTGAGTCACGAACGCCCCAGACTATCTTCTCCCCTTTCACAGCGTCTGTTTCCCTGAATAAATCGTCGATTCAAAAATCCTCGGTATGAAGTGACTCGGAAGACTTACCCTGTGTGTTAGTCCAAGGCTTCTCCGGACGGGCTCGAGGCTGTTGCATTGGCGAGGGCAAATAGCGTCGTCGACCGCAGCGGGCCCAAAAGCGTTGCGTATCTCTCGGGGCCAATCAAAGGCAGAAGACACAACTTCGATGGTATATTTGTCACTCTCATTATCGAGTGAAATCCTTTAACATGTCTAACCTGGGATTCCAGATTCAGCAGTGTCGCCGACTCTCTTGACCGCTGATCAGATACCCACGACGACAGAAACCCAAGCAAATCGGGCTAGGAAATGTGGTAAAGCTGTGGGAGCAAGGGACCTAGAACAAGGTATTTTCTAACCCAGATCTGCCTAATAAGCCATGAGAATAAGGCGCTCAACTTGTATATTTTCCCAGTTCCTTTTCCAAAGATTTTGGACAACGAGAACGATTTCCTCCTGAGCGAGAAACTCCGTCGACTAGACGCGGCGACAGAGGCTACTACCTCTTCTAGAGGTGGCAGGGTGGGCGCGAACCTACGCCATGGTAATAGCTCCTGTGGCCCTCCTGTGGTCGACCCAACCATGCCGGTAGTAGCCGGCCATGGTGAGACCCGCGCCGAGGCAGCATCACCACCCGACACGCATATGAATGATGACGTCTCGACTAATTTATCGACTTCAAAACCTTCCCGTCGCTCAGGAGTAGAACCGAGCACGCTTCCGATTTCCGCCAGCACCCGCCCCACACACGCCAAGCATGTCGATGAAGCGGCCACACCTAGGCAATCTTCTCAACAAGATGGTTCCCATTTGGGGAGTTCCTTTGAACCCGGAGATGATTTTGATCGTCTGCTAGATAACACAGAGAAGGGCCAAGGGCATTTCGACCCGGGTTACGGTCGGCAATTTCCATTGCGTTCAAGGCACTGGCCGTTGGAGCGCTCGACTACTGAGAGTCGCCAATGCAACGCTGAAGAAGGTATCATTTTTCCCGCCGACTGTTCGCCTGACGAGAAACCGAACGTTTCAACGGGAAGAAACAGCTCTGCGCTCCACGATTGCCCTTATGATGCTTACACTGCTATGGGAGGCTCTACTAGCAAGCCGGTAACAGAGCGTAATGAGCCGGGTTGCGGTAGCAAGAGCCCGGGGGGAGCCTCGCGGAACCCAAGCAATCGCAATCTCATTTCTCCGGTCAGCAAGTCTACTACGGGGCAAGCAAACCCACAGACGCAACGAGCCGGGATGGATGCTCGCATTGCTGCAGCACGTGCCGTAGCCAACGCTCAAGGCTCTACCAAGCAGGAAAAGTAACCCCCTTTTCAGTTGCGAAAACAAGGTCTTTGTATTCTGATTCTTAGTTGACGAAGCAAGGTCAGCAAAGCCATGGATTCATAGGAGCTGGTAGGTTAGAATTACACGGCATTTTGAAAAGGGAAAAGTAAAGTATGCCTGCGGCCCGGGTATGCTTGTCATGATGGGCGTCTGCCGATGTACAGTAGATAGGCTATAGCTATTATTCCGAATAAGTGTGCCCTGCGGCATTTTTCACTAAAATTTGTCCCATGTGACTTGAAGGCACCACTCGATCCTGCTGCCATTAGGGATCCCGGGGAGATAGATGGAAAAGTGATGGATTCAACTCTCATTGTCCAGCCTATGACCGGCAGACCGAACGACCCGTCTCCCTGTGGCGGTCGTAGAGCGTCACATTGGCAAACTGCCTAATTATGGCTTAAGTGAGGGATCGCCGTTCATCAACGCGAGAGGCAGGCAGGGGCTGCTGTGTTTTGAAACAGATATGCATCAAGAGCAATGCCGCCGGTCAAGTCGGTCAGGATATTTTACTGTAGGGCCTAGACTGTCTAGATGGTTATCTATCTCATGGCTACGTACAGACCACACCCTATCGCTTTGTCTTCGACCTAAGGTGTAGGTAGGAGTAGATAGGAGTAGGCGTTCGTGCGGTACAGTGACAACACAGTGCTGGATGGTGCTGGGGGACCGGCACGGGCCTATGTTGTAGATCCTCGATAGCCGACAGTTGAACCAGATCGCTGGGCCGAGAACCACAATTTAGCTGTAAACGGATAGGCGGAGCCCTATTGTTCTGATGTGGACGAGAGACGTTTATAGTGCACATTACATAGGTATATATATATATATGGTTATATTTCACTTACCGCCATTTCGGCTTCCACGACAGAACCCCCCGTCCTCCTCAGCATGCACGAGGGATTTGCAGGTTATACCCAACGTACATTACGCACATGCCTGATACGGGACGACAGGCTTACGGGCCATGCTGGCACGCATAGAATGTGCGTGAGCCTGTGCGTGAGCCTGTGCGTGTGCGTGTGCGTACATACATACTCTGCAGCGTCCCGACTGCGGTGTCTCTGGTCGAGTATTGTGTGTGTGCGTGAAGCGAAACGGTCGCTTGGATGCGTCGATCGAGTTGTGTTGTGTCGGCGGTGAGTGGATGTAGATATGTACTTGCACACAGTACCGTATCCGTCAACATGGCCCTGTGTACGGAATACAGTCTGTACGTCTTCAGCATATTCAGCCTTCTCACCTCGTCCGCCCATCGCTCGGCACGTATACAACGGACGAACTGCGGGCGAGAAGGAAGGAGAACCGACGCACGAATCTCGTGGTGAATCTTGCATGTTATCTAGATAATAACATATCCGATTGACTGATCGCTAACGGTGGCCTCGCCCTGGGTTGGACCATCGCGTTGCATGCACAAGCACCGCTTGTATGCTGTGCATGCGATTCCATGCGGCCTCCTTGGCTGCTTTTTTTTTGGTTTTTTTGTTGACAAAACGATAAACTGACGAGACAAGACAAGACGACAAGACGACAAGACGGCAAGACGAGGAACTGTGAGGCTCGGGGGCTCTACAGTACAGGATACAGTGTGTGTGGCGCAGAGAGCGTGTAGACGGTACCCGGTACAAGGTACGGAGGAAGGTCGGACGGCAGCGTGGGATTGCAGCTCAAGGTCGGCGACCATTCGAAGATGCACTATTGATTTGTGCTGACCGGGATGGCCACAGGAATACCCCGGTCGGGCGGGCCGGGGGTCCCTTGACAAGATCAGCGGCGCTAGCCAACGATGCCAGCCAACGGGATTGTGATCCGCACCGGACTTGCCGTGAGTAACGGTATTCCTTGCACGAGCCATCCCAGCCTGTCGGGACGCTGCGACCCAGGTAGCGCTCTCGTACACGGGGCAGGCGCGGCGCGCACTGTCGGCCTCAACGTCTCTTTAGGGGCCTATCTGCTCCGTGCCGATACGCCTCCTTAGATACATACTCCTAGATACATACCCTTATATACCTGCCGCCGTAGGGCATTTCTACAGCGTCGCTAAGGAATGGACTCGGATGCGCCCATCGGCGTCAATACTTTCCCCCTACCAATCCCACCTACATCATCGATATCTAACCACCTCCCCGAAACAGGAACGGCAACGGGTATCTGATCTTCGGTCCGAATATCCAATATCTATACCGTCTAGCAGCGCCCGCTGATCTCATAGCACATTTGCGCTCGCCCATCCCACTATTAGCCGTTTACGCCCCCAGAGCTGAAGATATTATTGGTAAGCCGAGCTCTGCAATCTCTTTTTAGCCGAGAAGAGACTACACTACCTGCCAGCCACGCGCCGCTATTTCTGTTGGCTTCCCCGGGGGTGGACAGCATCCATCGCTACCGTTGGATTTGAAACGCGGATAGGTCATAACGGCGTGTACTTTGCGACGCTATGCGCCTCTGCTTCATGCTCGCCGACGAACTGCTTCTTGTCGACCCTTGGCGCACGAGTTCTTCCCCGTGGCGTGCTCGTACAGGTGGTAACGTGGTGCATATGCGTTACGTTACCTTTCCAGCCATGACCAGGCCGGCCACAGAGACGGACAGACTCGCGGTACGAAGTACGAAGTACATGTGTGCCTGTGCTATCTACACCACCTGCTTGTCTCGCGTGTGCCTACAATACGGTACCCCATGTTACATACACAGGTACTCTTGGGGGGGGGGGGAATCTCATTCTTTGCAGCCTCGTCTCCTGCCCCCCCCCTTTTTGGGGGGGCAAACGAGCGAATTGAGGGCACTCCGGCTCTCATCGAGTTCGGAGTTCGCGGAGCTGTGACCGAAGATCGTTGTGGGTTTTCGCCAAGTCCCTTGTAATCAGCAAAGATCACCCCCTCAGGCCTGCGCTTCCGTATTCACACGTACGTAGTAGTTGCGGCTACCGGAGATGTGCGCGTAGATCACCACACCAGTCCACAGCGGCCTGCTCATTTGGGCGCTTGAGTAGTGGCAATCAACCTAGACCATGCCGGCTTTCGACACGAGATGTTGTGTCTCGGACGGAGGAAGGGAGGGGGGGCAAAACTGGCGTTGTCGGTTGCAGCGTGTTGCGTCTTTCTTCTTCCGGCCATTTGCTTCACCGTACTTTCGACACACACACATATATACGCACATGTATGCGAGTGCTGGATGCCAATTGCATTGGTGAGGAGCCCGCCTTGTTTCATTTTCCGCTGCCAGACACCGTACATCTGTACTACGCACTGCTTATTCATGGTTAGCCTCATTTTCTATATTCCGACAGCTCGGCCCTTTTTTTTGGGTGTGTATATTTAGACGGGCCTCCCGGTATCGATCCAAGACAAGTCTAAGAGGAACTATTACCGCCTCGTCAACAGCTCCATTGGGTTGGTACTGCATGATGTGGATTGCACGCCAGGCTGGTATTGTACATTGATCAAGTCCTACCTGTCTATTATAGATAGTACCTTCGGAATAGTCGGCGGTGCACCATTAACCTGGTGCAAACTTTTCCTTTTTTTTCCCCGGAGTTCCGTGTCTTCATGTTCATCTAAATTCGTAAAGAGGGTGGTTTGGGCTTTGGAATGCTAGGTAATAATGTCCACTGGTGGGCATTTGATATTAATTCTCACATCCGCTATCCTAACCTGGGCAGCTGGTTCAAAACGTTTAGCATAGCAGACCGGGTTAAATCATACATACTGTTCTACGGAGAATCGAGACAACGGGGGTAAGCTGACTGGGAATTCGCTGACAAAAAAGTAGCTGACTAATTTCAACGAGTTTAAGCATACCTACCTGACCTTATACCTCCAAGCCGGTTACTGTACCTAGTTACTTCGTACCCGGTACTTGATCATGTTCTGCCGGGGAGATTACTTTAGTGTCGTATTTACCGCTACATAAACGTTATTATCCCATGGGTCGGCTCTTCGCAATGCTCGGCCATTCAGGGGCGCCACTCGCCTATGGCCTCTGGCCCCCTTGCCCATGTGTTTAAATAGGTTAGGTGGCCGAGCGGTGCGGTGGGCCGAACAATATCGCACAGAAGGCTGATCTAAACGGCGAGATATCTGTGATGATCGACCGGGACGAACCCGGCTCCATGGATGGGAACGGAGATAAATTAGCTGAGAAGAGGTGGTAGGGGGGCGCGCGGGAAGCTCAAGTGACTCGGGTTGGGAGGCCAACAACAGGATGAGAACAGTTCGGTTGTCATAACCATTCCCTGCAGCGGATCATTTTGTCAATTTCCACCTTCGGCGCTTCTCTCTGGAGGATAGGGTACCTGCTTTAAGTGCACTACTAAGAAGACTAGTAAGACACATCCTGGCTTTTCAGTCTCCTGAGCTGCGCAAGGATTCGCGTGCGCTATCTACCTACTTAGTGCAGATTAGTTATTCTGTAGGTGTGCTTACTTAGTATAAGCACCGGGGACCATCGTGTCTATTCAGAGAGAGAGACTTCGTACACGACGACGGGACCCCCTGAGTTGTCTGCACATAAGGGGAGAGGACTGGAAGCACACCGCATGCTACGAATGGACGCAAGCAAACGACTCGGTGGATGGTTATTATAGTCTTCCCGCCCCGTACGTACTCAGCAGGGTATATGCTTCTTCCGTAAGTGATAGTAGTAATTAAGTAGTAGTCTGTACTCAGTAAGAATTCCGGATATGACAAAATATGACAAAACGAAAAGAGCTTCGACGATGCCTACCTGTCGCCCGGGTACAGACATACAGACGTACTCAGTACACAGTTCATAGCTTGGTACTGATCCGTGCCTGCTGTACCAAAGTGGCGATGCGTAGGTGATGGCAGGCGATGGCGATGGCACTCAAATCAGCTTCAGTCTTGGCGTGGCTACCGCAGCTTCACCGTTGCGCCGTAACCATAAGAGGAGCTAGCGTGTGTGTCTGATCGACCGCTCCACCTCGCGGGTATTTGCTAAATTCCACTATTGGCCGAGCAGGGGTTTCTGTGTCCGTAGTAATTAGGCAGGATGGGTTCTCAGTCAGCCCTTGTGCCTGTGCTGTGCCGCTTGTTACGTATGTATTTGCGCGTGCCAGATCTGCGAGTTATCGTCACCAACCGGCATACTGTAGTAGGTATGCCTGCTGCCCGGGGTCTGCCTGGGTAATCAGCTATAGGCAGGTAGACACCAAACAGTATCCGGAGGCTGTCCGCACTTACACGGGATGCCCATTCCTCATAGCCAAGGCCATAGACTATAGAGGCTATAGAGGCTACAGAGGCTATAGAGGCTATGGCGCACGACATGTCGGCAGATGTCCGTCATGTGTGCACTGGGTACACAGAACAGGCGCCAGCGGCTATAAGGCGGGAAACGCAACGGCGACGGTAACCTCAACGGCATGGGACTTGTACGGCATTCCTAGGGTGGTGCTGGCTGGCTGGCTGGCTAGCTGGCTGCTGGCAGCTGGGGAGTCCCGAGGCTCGGTAGTTACGGGCTCAGCAGAGCAGAGCACATTTTGCCTTATCCGGGTCTGGCAGCGGGTGCCAGAAAGGGCATGTGGGAAGCGCAGATTGCCCAGAATGGGGGGCAGGGATCGTCCGGATACGGCAATCAATCTACGAACGAAAAAGTACAGTACAGCGCGCTAGGCCACACAGGGCCTTGGAGAGATGGCCAGGGCGTGTGGCTAGGGCAGGGGGGCGTGGGCGGAGCGGGAGCGTTGGAAAGGGTAGGCAGGTATGGTCGACGTGCATGGGCCTAATGCATGCTTAGCGTACCAGGTAAGGTAGTGCCGAGCAAGGAGTGGACGTGGGTTGCAAACAGCCCCGGACGGCGGGACGGGTGCTTGACAGTTGAATGACAGATGTCAGACAGACCGGCCACTGGTTGCCAGGTACTGTGTGGCCGTTCCTGGCCTCTCTCTCTCCTATGAGCAGACTACCGCCGGCGAGAACTCATAGCGCAGACCGGCTAACCTAGTGCCGTCGCCTAGCGCACACTATCTCCCGGTTCACTGGAGCATGATCGCCTTGCCTTCCTCACCCCATACCATACCTAGCTTCACCTGTATGGCCTTTCTGAGCCTGTCCGTCCATGATCGACCCATGGTTCGCCGTGTTCCCAGTCGCCGTTACGTGGCTTATACTGCTCCATACCACGGACGTATAGTCTGCCCTCAGCACTTATACTCATACTCATACTCATACTCATACTCTCAAACTCTCATACTCTCATACTCAGTACATACATAGATACTTGGTATACCGGTACTCCCTTGCTCGTACTGTCATACACTGCTGGCAGTCTGCTGCCTTCCCTTTCTCTCGTCCTGTCGGCTCCGGAGGCGTCACCTCGAGCAACCAACAGTCACCGGCACAGAACGGCACAGCACGGCACAGTGCAGCGCATGGCATGTCTCCAGAGCCCTGAATATCCAGTCAGTTAGGCATACGTCACGCCCCCTATGCCGCCTAACCCGTTTAGGCAGTATACTTACCGGATCGCATCGCACTAGTGGAACCGGGGGTATCCGGACGTGGTTAGTCGCGAAAGTGAGCTTACCCCGATGCCTTCTCTGACCTGAACCAACTCTTCCCGTCATGCCATCCTGCAAAGTGGGCGCAGCCTGTTCCCGAAGTGACCCCCAAGAGAAAAACGGCATGTTCATGTGTACTTAGTACGACGTAATGCTCCTCCAGCACCCCTATCGCCAACGGCCTCACTCGACGTCGCGGGCAAATGAAACAGATCGGCCAGAGATGTCCCATCAGCTGATCAGGGTGACAGGCTAGCCGGGCGTGGCGGTGGATGGTGGATCTGCAGCGGGTAGCCAGCGACGACGCACATGCGACTATAGTATGCGGGTATGCCAGCAGGCCACAGCCAGCAGGCCACAGCCCGCGTGCCAGGAGGGAGGGGTTGTCCTGGTTGCGGCATTTCCGATTCCGTCTGGATCGACATGGCAAATAGAGCTCTGCCTGGCCGGTCCGTCGACCATCTGGTCGACATGGCGCGCATCCTGCTACCTATTCCATACAATCGACACCATCAATAGCGCGGGATACGTATACGTATCTCCCGGTAGCGCCTTGACGTCAACACTGCTGTTGTCTCCGCCGGGCTTCAGTGGATTTGGGAGAGAGAAAGAGGGGGGGGGGGTTACATACAGCCCATCTGGCGCTGGTGTTGAAACGTCGCGGCGATACCCTCCCCCGAGATTGAAGGTGTTGAATTCCCGTCGGCGCCGGGAGCGAACCTGGTGGAGGAAATGGAAGCGGCCGTTGCCGTTTAACTCCGTCACCCGGTCGCCAAATTCGGCCGAGATGAACTCCCCGTTTTCGCGCCGCCCCGCATAGCTGTAACGTGTAAGCAGAGGGGTGCGGCCTCCGGTAGTCGTTCAAGGATCAACGCTATATTGGGAGGCCTCGTGGAGTCGTGCTCGTGGATTAGACGGCTTAAAAAAGCATTCAAGGATCGACCCGGCTTTCTTAGTGTCGACCGGGTAATTTAGATAGCTCGTTGGGACATCGGGAGGGCCCTGGGAAGGTTAGATAGGTAGTTTGTGTGTAGTTGTACTCAGTAGTCCATCGTTGCTGAAAGGCCTCTCCTGGCCTGAATGTGGTTAATGGGGCTAAATGGGACAGCTAAATAAACATCGTCAAGGTTGTGATGGACGTATTTCCTGGGAGGCCGTCCGGTCGCTTCTCCGGGTACAGGCGGGAGCGAACCGAGCCAGCTCCACGCCCGAAAACGTGAAGCGGACATCTCGGGCAGCGCAGGGCAGCGCAGGGCAGCGCAGGGCAGCGCAGAGAGCAAGCACGAGACAGACTACGTACCCATCTAGCGTAGGCAGCAGATTGCCAGCAAGCGGGCGAATCGGTAGACTGGTCTACGTAGTAAGGGATTTGCTATGTGGAGCACTGAACGTGGGAGAGCGTCTTTTTACTACTTCGTACTTAGTAGTAAGTAGACATTAGGAGACGATAGCGGGTGTTACTATGTAAAGATACGAAGGGTGGGGCGACGCCGAGCCAGAGACGTGCGTGCGATGCTACCCCGACCTGCGTCTCTATCAGAACAAGCAAAAGAGGACTTCTGGAGTTCGCTAGCTGATACCAGCGGAGATTGCGTCGTTGACAGGACTACTTAGTACTTTTCTTGCGCACCTACCCACTACTCAGTCGGTAAAGTTGTATGGTAGGTATAGACTAGACTATACGTATACTCTGTAAATCCGGGACGTATTCCATTCCGTACGGAAGTCCGATTGGACCGGCCATCCTGAACCCCGTTACTTGCACATCCACCTAGGTTAAGGTACTATTCCGGACTACGGAATAATTATCCCTTATAGTCTGTTTCTGTACTGACCGTTGAACGAACACCTGGACTACACAGAGAGGGTCGGCTGAGTTCTTGGACCCAAACTACGGACTGCCTCCTGCCAGCGCCGAAGCGTCCGGCTACCGTTAGTCCTTGTCTCGCTCTCAAAGTCGCATCAGCATGCAATGCAACGATTTCTTGGCCGGCCATGGCTGGCCATGACTGGCCATGACTGGCCATGGCTGTTGGTTCCATTGTCAGTTGTTGCGCCGCATTTGCGGCAAATACATGCCTCAATACATACATCATAGCGGTACATCATCATGTACGTGCCAGAAACCGTGCCAGAATACGCGCATCGCAAGTTATGCAAGTGTTCCTTTGGGCTTGTGCAGGGGGGCTCGCAGGCTGAAAGCGGCATGGCTCAGGTGAAATTCCCCGTTGTGGGTGTGATTCACTACGGTAAAACGTAAACTCACCTCACCCTGGCTGCCAGACCCTGCCAGACCCTGCCGTGCCATGCCATGCCATGGGCTTTGGAACCGGTACGAAGTACATCCGGACTGCTACGCTTACACTATATGCCGGCATAGCGTCAATAACACTACTTACCCGGGTTAGTGTGGCGCGGTTCCATCGGCCGGGCATCTGTGCATGCTCGGCGACCACTTCTTGGGAGGCAGGCGGTTACCTGTACGTTCCGTCTAGGTCACATGTTGGTGGCTGATGGTCTTGTGGTCACTGTGGTCTCTTGCTCGCTCGAGATTGGGAGATGGCGATGTAGGTCACCGATGTAACGCGCTATCGCTCCATCAATCCATCAATCCATCGCTCCATCGCTCCATCGACGCAAGCAGGTATCTGTCTGCGCAGCTGTCGGGCACGTTCGGCTCGTCGATGCTGTTGTTACAGTAATGCTCCGAGTAATTCATTATTGGCTCAGGGCATCCGAGAGTCATCAAGTATTATTGTTATTGTTATTATTATTATCTTCATCATCATCAAGACAAGGCTCTGGTTCTACATAGTTACCTTCATCCACTCCGTTGCTTTTCCGGAGCCATGATGTTGACTCAAACTTTCACAAACCTCAACGTTACGCCACCTGGTAATGGTCCCCGCCGGTGGAAAGGCAGGATAGGCAGGATAGGCAGGATCGGACACAGTATAGCACACTAGCGGTGATTGACACAGGGGAAACACATCTCAGAGCTTTTGCGGGTCTTATTGTCGAGCATCTTAATTAATATTTGCTCTATGATTCTGGCTATATTTCCCGCCCTCAAACTATGTAATGTATGTACGTCTAGATGTGCCCGGGCAATGTGTCAAACTCAACGTGGAAAGTAGAAATTTGCTTTATTACAGGTGCCTTGTCCGATGATGCTGTTAAAGCAATACATAGACATGTATCGTGATGACACATTGTTCCAGCAAAATTGCAATGCTTCATTTTCTCCCGTTTCCCCGGTTTCCCCATGCCATTCCCACCTCGCTTTCCATTCCCGCTTCCCGATCCATTCCCGTTCACACCCCGGTCCCTATCCCCGGTCCTGTCCCCGTTCCCATGCTAGTCACCGTGCCTGTCCATATGCCCCCTAATCCGTAACCTCACCGGGCAAAAATACGCCGAAAACTCCTGACTGTGTCCGTTGGTGTTTAATCTACCAGGTGACTCAATTTTAATCTCGCGTCCCCTTCGTCGATCTGACTGTTCCGTGTCCGGATAGGGATGGCGTAGTATTGGTGGGGTTGATGATAAGTATTGTGTTGTGGTTGTATCGAGCCCGTAGCTGGTTCCAAGGGCGAGTTGGGTGCCGTTGGCATCTGGTGGTTGGCGGTCTCTAAGGTTCGTATGGGTGGTAGTCGAAAGCCAGCTCTGACGACATTTGCTGGAGGAAGCAGCGGATCTGGTCTCAGGGTTGGCCTCACGGTATCATAACTGTTTCGTCGCAGAGGCGGGAGCGCTATGGGGCTTTGCGGAGCCAGAGCGTTCGGACTGGGCGTGGTAGCCATTATCGTAGCCGAAACAGAATATAGTGAGCCTCTATCCGAATTGGGTGACGGGAGTCCTGACGCCACAGGCATAGGCGCATTCCACGCGGGATGAGAGGAATGTGCCGTGCAAGGCGAGACTGGTTCGTGGGGATTTGCTAAATAGAAGCGTGCCGCCCCCGTGGCTAATTCCAAATGGGGTCTTCGATGGCCGAGAGCAGCGGCTAGGTGATGATGATGGTGATCATGCTGCGGCCGGTGATGGTGGTTATTACTCTCGTAACCAGCAGATGCCCTCCTCCGCTGCAACAAGCGCTTCCGACGATTCTGGTTCCCGTTCCACCAATTCTTGACGGCGTTGTCACTCCGGTTGTTTAGCCTCCTTGCGATCTCGGCCCATCGCTTGCCGAGTTCACCAACGAGTTTCTCGATCAGCTGGCCCTCTTCCGCAGATATCGGTTCGTGGTTCAGAGACGGCTTCAAGTTCTGGTGGTAACGCTCACGACATTGCTTGGGGCTCCTTGAGACGAGAGTATCTGAAATCTTGACCCAGTTTAGGGGGCCCTGCTGCTGAACGAGACGGATAAGAGTAGCGTCTTCACGCTGGGACCATGGTCCCCTCCGGAGCTTAGACATGGCCAACACACCGTGTGCGTTTTCTCCTGGATGGCTCAGGCTCGAAGTATACGATGCTGATCCGTGGTCACTTGAAGGCTTGCCCGAACGAAGCACCGGTTAGTGTCGATGTGATGTCGATTGATGACCAGTGACGAGGAGGAATACTCTCTATGGTATATACGTGCGTATATGTGTATATATAATACCGGAGCGCTTGTGCGTAGTATTGTCCTGGGCGGGTTGGATAGTGTCAAGTCTGATACAGATGCAAGATTGTGGTTTGAAGTCGAGTTGAGAGCGATAATCATGAGGAAGAGGAGAGCGGGGGATGGGGATGGGGATGGGGCCAGGGCAACGCTCTTGATTATATGTCCAGTAGACAGATAAGTTTAGGTGCCACCTACGAAAGGAGGTAGGCAGGCATATAGGTTGGATGACGGGCTAAGACGAGATGGACGAGCATCCAAGGATACATGGTACATCCATCTGTATCCGCAACGGGCAGTCTGTGGATGGCAGTCTGTGGATGGCGAGCCTGTACGGTTACGGTTACGGTACGCACCCGGGGAAGAGAGAGGAAGTACATACGGTACCCAGCCTATAGTCGACGGGCGGTACAGGCTGGAGTGGATGTGGCACCCACGGTGCATGGTGTTCGGGGAAAATCAACCCTGGCCATAAGATGCCACTGGCGTCCATGTATCGACCTTAGTCTCCCGCTGTCAGTTTCCCTGGACCGTCGTCGGTACTGGGAGCACGGTACGTACTGAGCAGCCTGTGGCAAGTGTAATTACATTGCACCCTAGCCCTCCTAGCCCTGATAGCCCTTAGCTAGCAGCCCTTAGCTGGCTAGCCCGTTGATATTAGTGTAGATCGCCATCGCCGCCTCCGTGGCTGCCGTGGCGCCGTTGACCTGCTCGCTTCTACCGGAAGATCAGGCCGTATATTTCCGGCGGTACCACTACCATGACGACGGGCAACGTTCAGCACAGCACGCAGCACGCGAGTCGCACGAGCGACAGAGTAGGCATGGGGCTGGAGTAGGCCTACCGGTACGAACACCGCCAAGCCTGTATAAGTGATTACGCTACTAAGTACGTAAATTATGCCCTTGCTTTTACCCAAGCACAGCAATCAATGATCAATCAATGGTAGACACCGACAGCCAACCCCGGTTCCCCCACGTCGACCTAGTTGTATGAGTAGCTGCTGCTGCTGCTGCGCACGTATCCAGTTCTTCCGTGTCCTGGCGACAATCCGGCGATGCCTCGTGTACTGGACTACGTCGTGTAGGCAGTGCAGACTCTTAGTCAGAACGGGACAGTCCCCTTGAGGCTATTGGAAGCAAGGTTATCTCCTTATACAGCTAAGCGCATTATTCATTAGCTAGGTTCGCCATATAGCGTTATATAGTATATTGCGGTATATTGCGGTATATTGTGTGCATAACTGGATATTAGTGCTAACCGGACTTCTTGGTTGCAAGAGAGTCTGCCGCGCAGGAGGCCTGAAACCCGGACACCGATACAGTCCGGCACAGTGCGTGGGACACTGTAAGCCTTACAGCTGGCCGGCGCTGCTGGTACCGCCGGCGCAGCTGGCATGGCAGTTAGCTAGCCAGCACTATTGGCTGGGTACCCGGTAGAATAGAACAGCACCTATAGCGCTGGGCCATGGGTACCTTGCGGCAGTTCCGCTTATAGGACAAGGTGGGCTATCTGGCCCAGCCCCTGAAATACCGGTCCGGTCTACTGAGGTATCCGGCAAATGTTTACGCCCATGTCCAGGTAGTATTTTAGCGGATCTGCTAACTGAGCGGGTCGGTACAATGCTCTACTCAGTACTCCAGAAATAGTTACTGAGTAGGTAAGCGCTTATAATGGTGCCCAAGCTGTAGATGCCTAACTGGCTATGAATTTTCCAAGTTTTACCGAGCCATCATTGACTTACGAACGTAGCAAATTCACGCCGACAAGTTCACGCCGACGTTCACGATGGGTAATAAGGCTCGCACCAAGCACTTGACAGAGGAGGACTATACGCGTATATTGACTCTGTATAATGACGCCAAGATGTCCCGAAAAGAAATCGAGAAATGTACCAGCTACACGAATAGGTATGTACTCAGTATGGGAAGATTACATCCGGCCGCTTCAGACATTGATAGTAGTATGTGAAGGCAAATTAAGCGCGTAATAACTACTGCCGCCACGAAACCGAAGCCCCGATCTGGTCGCCCACGGGAGATCACCGAAGAACAAGAACAGGAATTAATTGCGTTCGTCACAGCTTCGAAGAGAAATCGCCGAATGACGTTCATGGAGTTGTCGCTCCGTCTTTTCGAACAGATACTATCAATGTATGTCATTCGTAACGCACTCCGCCGCCTTGGTTACCGACGCCGCATTGCGCGCGCTAAGCCACCGATTTCCGAAACCAATAGAAGAAAGCGGCTTGCTTGGGCTCAAGAACACATACACTGGACTCTAGAAGATTGGAGCCGTATTCTGTGGACCGATGAGACCTGGGTAACAGGAGGGCATCACCGACGCCAGTGGGTCACACGTTTACCTGGAGAAGAATGGGACGAGACTTGTATTGTGGAAAAACATCAACGGAAAAGGGGGTGGATGTTTTGGGGAAGCTTTCATGGCTCCACGAAAGGGCCAGGATTTTTCTGGGAAAAGTCTTGGGGTAAAATCAATGCCGACACCTACCAAGCGTGTACTATTCCAGTACTCAGCAACTATATCTGGTCACATCAAGCTTGCCGACTTATTCTCATGCAAGATTCCGCACCCGGCCATGCTGCAGCTGCAACAAAGGCCAACCTTCATGCACGTGGTATCGAAACAATGACATGGCCGCCGTTTTCTCCCGATCTAAACCCGATTGAAACAGTATGGAATTGGATGAAGGACTATATCGAAGACAGATGGGGCCTGGAAGAAACACCAAAGTATAATGATCTTAGACGGTACGTCACGGAAGCGTGGGAAGCAGTGCCACAGCATTTTTTCCAAGATTTACTGGAATCAATGCCACACCGCTGCCAAGCAGTAATTGATGCGAATGGAAAGCATACTAAGTATTAATACATAGTAAATGTACGACGGAAATACAAAGTATTATTGATTAATCATTAGTTGTATGCTCGCCGGCGATACGCTCCCCATTATCTACCTCACCACTCCCAAAGTAACCATCCATGTTCGTGACTTTAATTCGCAAAGTCACAAACCCTCCCGCAACCGCCCGTATTAAGGAGCCAACATCCATCATATCCTCATCCACAGAACACCTATAGGTGCCTTCCCGGTCAAGGAGAACAAGCGCCGCAAAGTCAGGGTCGTCAGCCCTATGAGCTACCAGCTTGTATACTTGCTGGGTGTGGGCAGGGCACGGTCGATTCTCGGCGAGAGGGGCATTGTCTGGATCATCTAGGTACATTATTAGCTACGTAAAACCAGTATAGAGAAGCTAGATAGCATACAATATAGCGGGATTGCCCGCGGAATAAACACTTCAACCACCGTAGTGGCGGCGGCAGCTCGGGCAGCAGTGGCCATTGTATAATACCAGTACGACGATATTGGCACGGCGGAGTAGAATAGTGTTGGCGTTATCTGCGGCGTGGCTTTGGTATACGCGGTGTGGTGGTAGCGGTAGCGTCGGCAGGATTTGAAACAGCCCGGTTATTAGGTAGATGGTATGCTACATATACATTGAATTAGTGAAGCACGGGAATACTATGGAACACTTCACAAGCATACGTACACTTATTCGCGGCGTTACGTGCGACGATATGAGTATGAGGTAGGTAAAGACGTGTGAATGTGAAGAGACTCGGAATAGGGGTCGGTCGGGTGCCATCACCATACTGAGTACTGAGTTGTGTCCTAGGAAAAACTTCGGTAATGAGTGTTTCCTATAGTATCCGTACTATTACTGAGTACCTAGGTACGGTACTCAGTACTCAGTATGTATCCCATAGACGATGCGCTAATCTGGGCCAGATCGGTACGTGCTCTAGGACTTTTACTTCCAGGGTATACCTCAGTATGGAAAGACTTCGTTATTCTTACACTACACATACCACCTCACACAGTAAATGCCGTGCAGAGCCTACGCGTGTGCTGCCCGCCTGCGCGCAAGATGGCCGCCATGTACGGACGTACCACTCTGAGAGGGAAAGGGAAAAGAATGGACCCGGGCCCGGGGATTGAGCAACAGGCGCCAAGGCGTCCCGTTGAAATCCATGTCGTTTCGGGCCCAAATCTGCCATGCCATGCAGGGTTCCCGCAGATCAAGCGTACGCTGTACGTGCCAGTACGTGCCAGCGCGTGACATGCCAGCAGGTACCGGCGCCGGTACCCCGTACAGCCGCGCCGCCGCGCCGCCGCACCACGCCGCCATGTACCGGGTACGCACGCGGGTGCGGCCAGGTACGGCCAGGTACGCCGTTGTCTGGCGCCTGAGTGTAGCGGTGCACATCAGGTTAATAAGGTTGCATATCGCGCATGCCCCGTCGCTCTCGGCTGTATAAATGCCCATCAATGTCCCGCCGCACCATGGCCTCGTCTTTGTCCTGTCTTGATCTCTGTCCTCGTCTCCTATCCTGTGAGGCTGTGACGTGCTACTGGCCGGCGCTTGACGGGCGCGTCGGTCCCTCTCGCAAAGGACGAGGCGAGGAGGTAGCATACACGGTGATACACTTATAGTGCCTAATAGTAAATACCGGATCCGTGCCCGCGTGTGCCTGGTGCAGCTGATACAGTAAACCGCGAGCAGGGGGGCGTTCGGAACAAGGCGTCGTCGGAATATGATGAGACAACAGTACGAATGGAGGAAGGGATCTAGAATAAGGAACGCTGTAGGATAAAACGGTAGTAGATGAATAAAATGATGGCTCAGGTAATAGTGTAAAGCGATCCACCAAAAGAAGCAATAACGGTCTTCGTACGGACTAATCCCCATCACAATCCCAACCCAGTCGAGACGATCTACCGGCGCAGACCACGGTAATATGTAATATGTAATTCGCAGTGTATGTCTATGTCTCCTGTGAGTGTTCAGTACATGGTACCGTCGATACAGGCCGGTACAGTATCCAGATACGCGGCGTGACTGTTGCGTACGGCAAGTAACTGGTACCGATCAGCCTCAGATGGAGACTCGAGCTGCCTGCCTACACAATACTTTCCCCTCTTCTGCTTGTCCTGCTTTCTTCTGTCTCTTCTGTCTCTTCTTTTCTTCTGTTCTTCCCGGCCGACCCGTCTGCTCGGAACAAGACAATACACAGCCTATTCCGTGCCGTATACCAGTGATCAGTCACTACATGTAGTTACTAATGGCAACCGTAATAACTAATAACTACCTTATAGACGGAGGTGAGTGCCTCGCTATCGATCATGAGCAGAACGTTGGCGTGTTATAGAGAGGCATTAACTACCCATCTACACTACCTATCCAGTCGTGTGGCAGCATAGACCCAAGCATAAACCCGTATATTTCCATTCCGCTGCGACACAGTTATAAGTGGTATGTTGGTTGCAACGACTTAGTGACCTGCTAAGGGAAGAGAAAGAAAAAGAGAGAGCCCGGCTAACTATAGATAGCCACTCTCTGCTATTGAGCAGCCCAGATAAACCCTCACACCCCCCAGGGTGCCATCATCTGTCTACGCTGCCTATTCCCCCGTTGCCGCTCCCCAGATCCCAACGCTTGGGTCTGTCCCAGCCGTTCAGCGCATTACGGCGCACTACATTCACAGAGTGCCACACGACCAGCGTTGTTACCCAGTTCAGTCTCCACCCCCATCGTCTCTTTGCTTCCCTCTTCCCTCTTCCCTTTTCCCTTTTCCCTTTCCCAGCGCCAGCCCCAGATACACTGGAGCGTTTCGAGCCTGCCCCCACGGCCCCCCCGGGATCGACTTGCAATATACTTGCTCATCACTCGTGTCTCACTTCTTCCCCCCACCCCTCTCTCTCTCCCTCTCACCAGAAAGCCTTTGAGGAGGTACACCTAGCCAAGCTGAAAAAGCACGCGTGGCAGGCTCCCCTCGCTCGCTCGGTCTCGGCGACAATATCTGAAGGCCAGGGCATGAAGTCTCTAGAAATGGCAAACTGAAGCGAACCTCATACACGCTCGAGAAAACACCCCGTGCAACACACAACAACGCCCTCTCTCCCGTGGCCGAGGAACCCCAGCCAAGCCTGCAGGGCCGAAGGAAGCGGCGGCAATTGGGGTTAAAGTAGCTCTTTATGGTTGTGGGCACACGCACACACTATCTCCTCTCTCCCTCTCCCTCTCCCTGCCTCCACGCTCAGAGCTGCCGGAAAGGGGTGTCGCCGTCTCGGTGAACGGGATCTCACGTGGGTCTACGTAGTCCCCGGAGCACCCCCCTTTTCGTACAGGCTATCGAAGCGACGTTGCATACATGCATCCATGCGTTCAACATGCCAACCCCATTGCCCGGCCCACCGTATTGTTAGCGAACTGCTCGGAATCCTCTCAAGTACCTGGCACTCGAGGCCAACGCCACATACTGTATACCTGCCAACCAGGTATCTATCTACTGCTTCTATTCCATGGCCACCATGTCGTTAACTACGTTAAAATGCTTCTTCAACGAGGCCTTTCTGTCTTTCTTGTAGTCGAGTGCTGAACCGCCTTCCTCTAATGCACAAACAGTAGTAACACTTTAGTCCAGGCCGCGGCGGCCGTGAGACTGCCTGCGCAGAGAGTCCGACTGGTTTGACGGCCCTTTGCTATTGTGCTTCAGCTCATTGGGGGAGAAGCCCCCGGTCTGTGGAAACACACCTTATAAGCAAGAATCAGTGTGTCGAGTCGATGGACCTGATTAACTCGATATGGAGAGTCTTGAAACTTTTTACTTACCAACGACCTAATAAGTGCTACCTATAACCCCATATTAAGGATGAGGGGGGCCGGCATTGCCATCTATCCAAGGAACCGAAGTCGTGCTATAGAGGTATTATTATGTTGCCGAGATATGCATGCTGTTGCGTTACGGATGGAGAGTTCAAGGATCTGGCTACTCCGCAAAGGGGGTCCTCATATATATACACCGGCTAATGGCTATCGTACCCGCCATCAGCAGCATGCATAGAAACATTCGAAAGGTGAAGTCGCTTGATATTTATATCACTACTACTAGTAATCGTTGAGGGCGCCCAGGGGGCTTTTTCTCGGCATCGCATCCGACTCGGCCTAGAGTCATGCTGCCTCGACTATCTAGATAGTTACTGGCAAAGCATCGGTTAGGTGGAAGAACATTCGCTCGCCCCTTATAAGAGAGCGAGGAGACCGAAGCTAGATAGCGCACGTAAGTGAAGCTTGGGCAAGCCCGTTATTCCATGCCTGCCTTTTTAGAGTGAGTGCATTGTTGAGCAGCTGGCTTGTAGCCATAATCTGGGCCCGGGCGGACCTGGCCCTCGCCTGATGGAAGATGCCTACAATCCGGCTCATACCTATGTCTATCTAGGTCATAATTCCTACTGCTACGCACGAATGGGTCTAAGAGCCTTGGGAGTCACAAGAGTGCAATATGCCGTCTTCTAGAATAAACCCAGATCCGTCCCCCCGCGGTGCAAGTTGCTATCATCGCCTATGAAATATGGCAAACAAACGCCCACTCTGTCGCGACTGAGGCGACTGATTTCCCTGTCTTGAGTAGCGAGACTTTACCAGCACTTGGTATGAGTCGCCGCCACCTTTATACCCTGTTCCCTCAAAAGACTTGGGGCCGCGGGGGGGCGGGGGGGCGCCGGGGCGGGGGGGGGAGCGGGGGGGGGGGGGGACGCGGGGCGGCAGGCGGGCGCGTAGGCGCTACGCG
>MU279887.1:0-24131 GCA_022385655.1 Xylaria intraflava | reverse complement strand
CCCCCCCCCCCGCCGTAATCGTGAAGAAGGTACGTCAGAAAACATCTGGAGATAGGGAGGTTGAAGTCGAACACAGGGGTGAGCACCCTCGTCCGGCCCGGCCTCACAAAGGAGACAAATCGAGAAGTACAAATTTTAAAACCGAAACGAAGACGAGCAATCGATGACGGTCCCGCCCAGTCATACCACGACAGCTCATCGCCTGCCCTTGTCGCCCAAACTCCTTGCTACACAGGGCGAGATGCGCAGCGACAAGTTGTATGCCAAGCACATCTCGCCCACCATGCAATAGACCACGGTGAACGCTAGTACAATAGAAGCATCAAGCCCATACGCCTCGATGTTTAGACATCTTTCAAATGAATATCCCCGCTCTCGCCCGCGACCCAACGCCGCCATGCCTCCTCATACGCACGCTCCAAGTCCGAGACCCACCTACGCGTATCAAACAAAGCACACGTCCATTTAGCCTCAAATAAAATCTTCCGCAGCTCTGCTAGACGGCCTCGCCCCTCGCAATAAGACTCGCTTACGCGTTCATAGCTTGATTCAAGAGCGAGTCGAGTTGCAAACGCTTCATACTCCGCATCGTCCGAAGCGATGAGTTCACGGGCGGCCTGTGCGCCCTCGGCGTTTTTGGGCAGCGCGCCCTGAAGGATCGACGCTGCCATCCGCGAGCACATCTTGTAGTTATACCTCGGTAGCGTTAGAAGCGGCGTACTTGACCACAGGACATCAGCCGCCGTGGTGTGTGCGTTGCATTCAGGCGTGTCCAGAAAGATATCGCACACACGCGCCCGTGAGATATGCTGCTGCTTTGGCGCGACATCCGTAAATACGATCCTGCTTGCCACCTCTTCGCCGGCCCATCCTTTAGCGGTACGCCTGAGATTAGTTTCACCTAATTCGGGGAATCTGAGCAACCACAAGATCGCTTTCGGTACGTTAGAAAGAATACGCAGCCACGTACGAAACGTCGAAGGATCGATCTAGACGAGAATATTAGTAAAACGGAACAACGGGAAGCATGGGAAGAAGGTTTAAGACACAAGCCGTCTGGGTCATGTTAAGCTTTCTTGAATGTGGACACAGTACCTTGTAGAGTTGATTAAAATTGCCCATAATGATTGTGTTATCTGGGAGATTGGGGAAAAGCTCCTTGCGCATCTCCCATCGTCGCCGTTGTTCCTCGGCCCACGTAACATTCCTCTCCCCAGCTTCACACGACTGTGCATGGTCACAACAGAAGAATGTGTCACGGCAGAAGACAATATTTTCAGAGTAAACCCAGTCTTCCGCCTCATTGGATTCTTCGTCACGGAATACGCTCTCCAGGGTAAGGTTGTTTCTTAGCGGTCGTAGCGTTGATGATGGGATTGCTGTCTCATCAGCTAGGAGGTAGTCGCACCATTCAGCCCCGAGAGTGCCTGCGAACCCCATGAATGACATCTGGATCGGAGCCGGCCGCGCCGCGAATATCTCATTTCTCGCGCCCCGGGTGTAACCATTCAGGTTAACAAGAATGTGAACATTGTCTTTAACGATTTGCTGGACAATTTTTTCTGCAGACCAGCTGCTCACATCCCGAAAAACAGGCGCTTCACGTTCAATATGCTGTCGATGGACAGACCTGTCACTTGCGGTTGTGGCATAGCAAATTGCCTTGGCCCGTTGGGGATTATGAAACCCAAACACCGACTGCATCCTGCGAGAAAAAATGAGGGTTAGTATCTTTGCCTATCTACATGACAATTCAGCCATCAGAGAAAGTGTAAGTTATCTCTTACAAATGAGCGAGAGGGTGGTTATTGAAGTCAGAGGAAACGTAGCCGATGTTGAGTTGTGGGTTGGGTGGCGGCGGAGGTGGATAAACCGTGCCAGGTAACCAAGATGATTTTAGAGTTGAACAAGCTATCCTCGCCGCATTTCGTTGTGAGATCCGCCGAATAGCCTTGGCGTTTAATGGGTATGTAAAAGTATGGAAGGGGAGCAAGGTCGGCGCAGTTGGCACAGGTAGTTGTGTAGGGAGTCTAGGCCTGGTGTATTCAGTTGTTGATGGACGTCCGGTCACATACTGGTCAATGTACCGGCGTCGCGCCGTCACCTTTGTCGCGCGCTCGACAAGCCGGAGTAGTCTGGATCCCTCGCATGGGCGGCCGGCCCAGTTTCGAAGTTCGAAGTCGAGGTTTAGTCCGGCAAGTATCTCGTCTGGTGCGCATGCCCTTAACTGGCGTATTAGGATATCAAGCTCGCCATTCAGAAGGATACCCAGACCCCATTGGCATGAGTCTGCAAGTTGCTTTGACACAATGGTCACCACTTTCATCATCCAACCACTACCCATGCCTTCAACTCTGGCATCCTTCAACATACCCTCGTCATCGACGTGCCACCGATCGTATTGGCCATGATCGAGTAGCACACCGCCCCGCCCCTTCCAGTCGCAGACTGAGTTGAGTGCCGTGGAGAGACCACACAGAGCTTCGGCAAACTGTGGATTTGAGCTGACAGCACGTTTATAATACATGATAGCATCGCCGATGCGACCACGATCCTTGACGGCATTCGCCAAATTGGTGAGGGCGATATCGAAAGTGGCGTCGCAAGCCACAGCCCGCTCATACATTTGAATGGCAAGATCTAGTTGGCCAATATCCTTCAGCAAGCTACCAAGGTTGGTGTGAAGATGTACATGCTTCGGGTCGAGAGTTAAACCATAGTTGTAATATGCAAGAGCCAGAGAGAGTCCACTACCAGGTGTGATGCCAGCGATCTGAGGGGTGCTGATATTTTCAGTTGTATGGACGGAAGGCGTTGTACGGGCATGTTGAATGCTTGCGAGAAGGATACCGACGTTGTTAGCAGTAGAGGGGCTTTCGGAGAGGGAGAGCGATAGGTAATATAATGCCAGGATATCATCGATGGCAGGTGGCTGCTGGAGTAGTCTCGGATAAGAACCACCATTTGACATGGCATCCTGAAAGATCTTTGCCAATGATAACAGTGAATTGCTGGTAGTAGATATGGCTGACTTTTTTGGCATGCCATCGGGGACGAATCGGAGTCCGGGGAGGTCCCCGTTGGAAGCGAACACCAACTGCGCAGTGCGTCTTGCCTTCTCGGGTGGAAGCAAAAGCGGCCCGGAAGATGATGTTTGCGATCCGTTGGCCGCCTGAGAGCCAGACAAAACGGCCTGGACTGTACATATAAGTGAACGAATACACGGCAGCGACTTCCCCGTGCTGATCAGCACCGCCTCCTCAAAGGCGTCAGAGGCCTGGTCAACTTCTTTCAAAGTATAGAGCATATTTCCCTTGGCGTGAATCAATGCAATCATCCGGCCATTTTCGCTGGCCGGAACGGAATAGCCGCTCAAGCCAAAACCCGGAGCTGCCGAATCCCCCGCCCGGTTAACCCCGAGCACTAAGGTTGATTGGGATGTAGGTCCCGGAGTTTCGGGATTCCAGGGTGTACTATTGGGTGCCGTGTGCGTTTCAGTCTCCGTGTTGTTACCCGACAAGCCGTCGGGAAGTCGGAGTGACCGCTGAACAAAATTGATAATTTTGACGGCCTCTCGACTGCGGTGGCTTGCGCAGAGCAGATGGACCAGATGCTCAACAGCCTCTAAGTAAGCTGGTTGTCTATGAACAGCTTGCATCCAGTGGTTCTCTGCTTCTTCGTACCGATTAAGGCAATAGAGCGCGGCTGCCATGTTTGACAAGGATTCAATGTGACTATAATAGACCGGATCAGTAAAGTTGGAATGCTGAGGGATGCCGACGGAGCAAATGAACATACCCGCTATCAAGAGAGATAATTCTTTGAAACCATTCCAGCGACTGCTCGTAACGCTCAAGGCCGTAATGAAGGCAACCGCCAAGCAGCATCCCGTCAATCCATTTCCAGTCACTCTGCTCACATAGCCGAGTCAACATGTCAATAGCGGCCTTAGCGCTCGTGAGAGGGGTTACGGGAACCCGACCCCGCTGAAATTCGTTAGAGTTGGCAGGCCGCAAGGCATTTGTTCCCAACATGTGATAAGACACGGGATTCTGAGCTTCACCTCCCCGTAAACGATGATTGTTCATGGAACGTACATACGAGTTCGGATGTAAATCGACAGGAGAGCTCGTGGGCAGGCTCGCGCCCCTGATATTCGGGGCATCCAACTCAGTTCGACCGTGCTGCGAGGCAAAACCATTATTCTGACCGCTCGAGGGTTTAGAGAGCTTGGGGAAGATGATCATCCTGGAAGCAGTTCTAGTGCCGGCAGGTGAGCGATAGGAGGACTTCTTGCTTTGATGGAGATAAGCTAGAAGTTCGATATATGAACGGTGTGCATGCGAAAGAACCTTTTCTCTAAACCGAGCAGGTGAGGGTACGCCGTGTGCATGAGGCTCGCTGGCCTTGTAACCAGGCGTGTCAAGGGTAAGGGATTCAAGCTTCTGAAAGGGTACCTGAATAGGCCCCGACTGCAGCCCGTAATCTGCCCGCAGATCCAAGGGAGAAAAAGGTGCGGCGAATGAATCCGGCCCATGATGATGGAAGACCTGTGAGTTGTACGAGTTGTGGTAAGCCAAGGCCCTGGGGTTAATGCCATGAGCGTAGCTGGCCACATTAGCCTCAGGCCACACCGCGGCCGGCAGCACGCCACCATTATGAAACAAGCCAGGACCGGGCGCCTGTTGATATAGAGGCTGCAAGGCAGTTGGTACTCGTGGAATGTTATTGTACGGCTGGTGGGCTGCAACCGGACCGCTCGGGGCGCAATCAAGAGCCAGAGCCGTAGCAAATCCGGCGGGATTGACTTGCTGTAAATTTCCGGGTGGTATCATACTGGAATCCAAATGAAGCAGTCCAGAAGGGTCGGCTAGATTGAAAGACGGGGAGGGCGAATATGTCCAACGGTCGGCCATCGAAGATCGCAAATCGTTTTGTAAAGAGGCAACAAAAGGGTCGGATTTCGAAGCGGTCGGTAGAATCATGTGCTTCAAGGGTGGAGGTCCGGAAGCAAGATGATTAGGATTCCCATCGTAGCCAGCGTCAATGGTGCCGTTAGGCGTTTTGCGTCTCAGTCGATGCTCGCCATTTTCGACAAGGTGAGCCGGCGCCAGACGAGCATTCGTCGCCGTGTTGACGGATGGCGGAGCGGCAGGTCGTGATAAACGCAGGGGAATGGCGGAACGAGAGACAAAAAAAGATTCGGGGGTAATTGAGAGCGGTAAGCGAGCGTTGAAAGGGAGGTGGCCGTAAGACTGTTGATCTGGCATGAAGGAAGACACCGGGCGCGGCGGGGAATCTACATGAGGTTGTGAGTGTTGCACCATCTGGTGCCTCTGTATTAAGGGCAACATCTGGCTCGCTAGAACGAAAGCATCAACGGCTCAAAAGGGAGCGTGAAAGAGAGAAATCTCTCGGTGCGTGGTTTCATGATAGCCTGCTATTCAGGGCACGGCTTACGGCAGCTGAGCCATGTGAATTCGGGGGGACAAATCCCGGCCGCAGCAGCAGTACCAGTACCAGTAGCAGCGAAGGCGAGGCTTCGAGGGCATCGACAACAGCATCCAATCAAGACGAAGGACAAAGAAAGGGGGTAACGTTGCCAACACCGAGCGTCGACGTGGAGATCAACACTGGTAGTGCCAGGCGCGAGCCGTCGCAATGAGAACCACCAGCCGCAGGTGCTATTTAGTTAGGATGGATCGAGGGAGCACGGCCAGACGCGGGACCATCCGCTCACTACGCTCCCAGAGACGATGGTAGCGATGAAGACAATTGGTGACGATGGGATGGGGTGGAACTGGGTCATAACAGAGGCGTAGCGTCCTGAGAGCCCAATGCCTACTAAGGAATGAGTAGGTAAAATCTATCCGGGGCTCTCTTGAGAGAAGGGAGAAAAGGGAAAGAAAAAAACAATTGGAAAGAATCAGCAATCAGCTGTTGTGAAGCGCTGCAGTGAGTCCCGGGCGGGTAGAACAGCTAATGGACCTGTATCTGGGCAGGACGTATTCCGCCAGGTACCCAGGCACGAAGTGGTCCGTACAGGCCGTGAGGGAGGATGGACAAATGCAGTTAGTAGCATGGCGATATTACGGACGTATTTCAGCGCTATGAACGTGCTGGATGCAAACACCATCTAACCAAATACGTCTTATAATAGGGTGTGCCTTAGGCACTGCTAGGTAGGTCCCTTAGGTAGGTCCCATAGGTACCATAGCGCGCCAGGGGGGGTTTTAAAAACGGTCACTGCCAGCATTTTATAAGCCCAAAATAGTGTTGTAGTTACTAACAGATTTTGGCTGGGGGTCACTATTGTGGCTAGCCTGGTAGAAAAAAAACTATACTAAAAATGGTAAATGTATGTAGAGACACTACCCAGATAGGCTTAACATGCTGTAGTAATAATGTACTATAGGTAATAGTTAGTATATGTAGGCACTATAATAGGGATATTATAGTGGTCAAAATGAAAGACTGATAATGTACTAGCCTTTTAAGGAAGGCAACTCTGTTGAGGGGGATAATAATGTTGAAGCAATGTTAGGAATGTTAGACCGATGTTGGAACACTGTTGAACAGAAAACTCTATTGAGAAGACCACTCTTTAATGCATATTATTATAATAGTGATAATTTCAAAAATATAATTCTATTAAGAGAATGATCTCCCTATATGCTGATTACATAATATCACCAACTGTGTCGCTGCTTCCTTTTGCTACTTGTATCACCTACCGTACCTACCTATATTACCTACCGTACCTACCTATATTACCTACCGTACCTACCTATATTACTAACCGTACCTATCTAATACTGAACTCCTAACCCCCTACCTTTTTTTTCCTTCTATCTCTTACGCCACTACACTTCTATCTTCCATACCTATATCTCCCACGTCTCTACCTGTCTCCCACGTCTCTACCTGTCTCCCACGCTTCTACACCTCTATCTCATACGTCTCTATTCACTGACCATACTGTACTATCTGTACCGACCTACTCACGATACCAACTTACTAATCTGCCCGCCTGTCTGTCTCTTTACTAATCTACTAACTTGTCCGCGCATCTGCCTCTCTACTAACCTGTCCACCCATCTGTCTCTCTACTAACCTGTCCGCCCATCTGCCTCTCTACTAATCTGCCCGCCTGTCTGCCTCTCTACTAACCTGTCCGCCCATCTGTCTCTCTACTAACCTGTCCGCCCATCTGCCTCTCTACTAACCTGTCCACCCGTTTGCCTTTCTACTAACCTGTCCGCTCATCTGTCTTTCCACTAGCCTGCCCGCCTGTCTGTCTCTTTACTAACTGTACTGACTTACTAACTGCTGCCTACTAACCATACCGCCATTTACTAACTGTCCTGACCTACTAACCGTCCTGACCTACTAACTGTCCCGATCTACTAACCGTCCTGACCTACTAACCGTCCCGACCCATTAACCATACTGACCTACTAACTGTCCCGATCTACTAACCGTCCTGACCTACTAACCGTCCTGACCTATTAACCATACTGACCTACTAACCGTCCCGACCCATTAACCATACTGACCTACTAACTGTCCCGATCTACTAACCGTCCTGACCTACTAACCGTCCTGACCTACTAACCGTCCTGACGTACTAACTGTATTAACCCTATTAACCCCTAAAAGATAAGGTAGTTAATATCTATCTAACCAATAAAAATAAATTAGTGTTTATATGCATATTATTCGCTGTATTCATATAGTGAGGCTTACAATTACCACCCTTGTGCATAAACAATGATTTTGGAAAGTACGACCCTGTTGAAATGCTCACTATATTGGAATGCACACTCTGTTGAGGAAAACACTCTGTTGGAGGGTCTGTTCTGTTGGCGCGTACACTCTGTTAACGCATACGTCCTATTAAAGTGCCTATCATAGTCTAACAACCACTATAATCTAGTTACCACTATAGCCTAGCCACAATAGTGCTAAGATTCCGAAATTCTGGCTAGGTTGATACCCTTTTTAGCTAGTACACATGTTGTTACCGTCGGACTCTACCATCATGTTGGATTTTCAACAGCCTGCCTGCCACCATTTTGTAGAACGCCTAAAGTCCGCTACGGTACCTATAAGGTTGGTCTATCCACTATAAATACCCCTACGCAGTACATCCCGTATTGAACTGAGAAGTACCCGTACCTGCCGTTTAGGTACCGCCTTACTATACGTAATCCGCGCCGCAACGCTCACAACACTCGCAACACTTAACAGGTATCTCCCACGTATCAAAAACGTGCTACACGGCCGGCGTTACTCACAGCAAACTTCTCCTGCGAGTAACCTACAACCCTCTTAAGCGAGCCATGGGCCACGATGTATGGTAGCCATCCAACATTCCACCCTGGACGAGGGTTGCTGTCATGAACCAGTTGCTAGCGTACAGCTGTATTACCAGCAGACAGCGCGCATTTTGGGGCGGGGGTTGCTAAATTGGGTCTACGTCCGTACAGACCGGTAGGTATAGTACATATCTGGGCCCTTACTATTCCATCCGGACGTGAAATGCTCTCTACTGCCTGACCTATCTAGGATAATTCACTGCCAGGCAGATGTATGGGTCCCTATGGGCAGAGTAGCATGTGATTATGGGATGTCGTGCGTGGTTTTCGTTCCGTAAGCTGAATAATAATGACCATGTGATCACGGCAGGATGCTGATATAACGTAAAAGACAGCTACACGATGATAACTACTCAGGAACCAGACGTATTTGCGCATTCTCAATTCCTTGCTCAGTAGGCAGATAGATCGTCGTGCCTCCTTTCGATCTGGTGCAGCCGCCCGTCACTTGGCTGATTGAGTACGGTATGTGCAAGATCAACATCACAATGTCACGCCGACGAGCGAGCCCATTCCTTTACCGAATGTCCTGCGTAGGCCCGCATGCAAGGGAAAGGCAGGGATTTATCAGGAATTCCCATCCATACACGGAGCCCTCCAGTAATGAGTCCGTGACGTATAAGCTATAGGTCAGGCAATGGGTAATGATGATCCGGTACGCCCGTGAGGCGAGTAACCACCAAAGGGAGTTGCTGACCCCCTCGGGGCTGCGGGCAGGGTGGTACTACATAGAGAGAAGTACCAACGGGGGCGCGCAAGACGGCGGACTGTTGCCAAGGAGCAGAGTTCCATGTATACAGGATAGTCGCTTTGGTACCGGCTGGTCGAATATATATCACCATCCTGCACCGCCCTGGGAAAGACGGCGGTTACAAAACGGATTTGGCTGTGATGACCTGCCTGTGCAGGACAAGATATATACAATGTAGTATGGGTATACCTAGGAGATTCTCTCACCCAACCAGGCCAGGCATTGGAACACACAACCGCTTCGGCATCACTCGGGCTGGCGGAGTATACACAGAAATGTCTTCTGGGCACTTTGGGTGATTGGTCCTTTTCGGCACCTCGTATAAAGTTTATTGGCCATTATTAACTGCGTAGGCCGATGCATGACAGACGGGGGCTTTCACGCCAATGGGTTTGGCAGCATGTTTCTCGCACAGAAATGCATCTATCTACGTAGCACCCGGCTGCCCAGGGTACCCAAATCTCATCATGATAACTGCGGTAACGAATCGAGAAAGGACAAGAGCAACGACGCGGGAATCAAACGTCCCGAAAAGGGGCCTTATCATCGCAAACTCATAGCCTCCACCAAATATCGGCGATTATCCCATCTCGATAGCAATATAACGGTTCGCGTTGTGTTTCTATATGTGGACCACAAGTAGATGGACCTCGACCTCCATTAAGCTGTATAGCCGAAAGCCGCGGTGAGTAGTGGGTCTTGATTTATTCTTCCTTGACATAAAATAGAAATAATACCATGGCAAGCGAGGTATATTTCGGAGTGTAGGCAAGGGCTGCGCCTTCAGGGGGGAAGGCCACCGTAGTCATCACAGGTCACGTCACCGCCGAGCATGTCGAATCCCGGCCACGGTTTTGGTTTTTTTTTTCTTAACGAGAGGGCCCCGGCAAAGCCTAGTGCGAAGCCATTCCTGAACTCCTGTAAAAGATGCAGTACAAATAAACATCTTCAGTCTTTCCCCTCTCCTCCCAGACCCAAATCGCTCATTTACTCGTCGGGAACTACAGGCCGCTTGTTAGTTCTGGTGTTCACCTCCCGTTCAGGGGAGGTCGAGCACATAGACTTACTCTCAATCGCGCCACTATCGATATCCTCCGTAATGGCTTTTGGACTTCTTCCCTCAACCTGGCAGCCCACACTGAAGGCCGTGCCCAAGATCTCCTTGACGGTACCCTTGAGGTCCTTAGAGAAGGACTTGAACCGCATAGTTCGAGCAATCTCAATAATGTCTTCGAGGGGAACGCTCTTGGAGTGCTTAATGTTCTTCTCCTTCTTTCGGTCACGAGGGGGCTCTTTCAAGGCCTTGATGATCAAGGAAGAGGCTGTGGGTACGACCGATACGGCGGCTTGACGGTTCTGGATCGTGAGCTTCACCGTAACTCGTAGGCCTTTCTGCGAATTTGACTCGATTAGCTTCATAATTCGAGTTCACAATGATATTTTCTACAAAGGAACACTACTTACCCAGTCACCGGTAGCCTTCGCGATATCCTCACCAACTTTTTTGGGGGACAGACCGAGAGGACCAATCTTGGGCGCCAGTGCAGATGAAGCACCAACCTCACCACCGGTAGCCCGAAGGTGACTGCATCGCATCAGTCAGTCAATTGTGTTTGCGCGAGGCGAAGACGGTGGGAAGCCATCAGGAAATGGACATGGCACAGCGGCGCCGGGATTCGGTACAAGACGTACATCACCTTAATCTCATTGGGGTCGATCTTGGGAGCTGTGTAAATAGAGTGTTGTCAGTGCAAACTGCATCGGAATTCGATCAGACACAAAGAACGTACGCATTTTGGTCGATGGTTGAGATAGTCCAGTGGTGCTTGATGGTGGACGTCGTGGAGTGGTGTGTTCTGACGCCTGAGCCGAAAAGTTTGGCCAGGAAGTGTTGAAAATGGTTTGTGGGTTTTCTAGACCAATGTAGGGTTGGTAAAGATCCAAGCGATTGGCAGATGGCAGTCTGTAACGGCCCGACAGAGAGAAGTTAGGTACATTCCCTAGGTACCTTACCGTGACTCCTGTGCGAGCGAACCTGACCCACACTGTCCCCACCAATATAAGCAGGCGGGCGATTAAGGTAGGTACCTAGGTACCTATATCACGGCAAGACCGTGCCAGGATCGACGGCGCACCCATCATTTCAAGGAGGTATTAACTATGGCAAATGGATACCTTAGGCACGTAGGTAGGCTTGCCTCATCTCGATATCTTCGGATACTAAAAGTAAAAGCGAACTCAAACAGAAGTGAAACTTGCCATCTTAGTCTCTAACCTGGTGACTGTATCGATCGGCCACCAGGGCACCGCTGCGGTGGCCGAACGATAAAATACCTACATATCAAGACGGCTATCCCTACTTACAATACGTGTATAATTAGAAACCGTCATGATCTGGACCTAGTGCGTACTGTACGTTAGGTATCTCGATGTTTTTTGATGGAGACAGATGGCAAAGATTTCGGAAATGTCGCATTTGTAGAGTCTAATAGTTTTATCTTTCTTCAACTTAAGGACAACAGCGAGTCGTAAGTAGGTAGACATCCCAACGCGAGCGACCAGAGTACATGGGGATCTGTATCTAACAGTGGATACATCCCGCGTTCGGCTAAGACTACTCCTATGGTAAGACGCGTCGAGCAATCCGTAACTTAGATACCCCAGCGTTGCACTCTTCCAACGACCCTGAGGGTTAACTGGTACTGCTCACGGCAAGCCTACCAGTCTTGTCAGCCACACCTTGTTACCCATGTATAGCACGTGATTACTTACTTCATCAAATGATCCATGAAGGTCTGTAGTGATACATCATCCGTAAAAATGGTCTGCGCAGTTTGCGCACCAACACCGCCGTATGCCCCCGTGGTATGCGTGGTTGAAGGATTCAGTTTCGAAAGAAGGAATCGAGCTTGTGAGCCTCCGGCGTCACACACAATGAACCGAGGAAGTGGAAAACGGTCGCCAATCAGATCCTGTCTCGAGTTAGTAAAACCGACAAAGCTCAGAGGTAAGTATGTCTCACTCTCGCATCCTCCTTAGGTTGCTCAAGGAGTGCAGCGAAATTCTCGTAGCCCTCCTGGTCCTGATAGCCTGCTTTTTTCCATTCGGCAACAGTCTCGCCATGGAAAATCAAAATGTGGAAGAAGGTATCGAGCAGCAAAATGTGTGTGGGTTGAATAGATGTCGAATCGAGCAGGACGGGCTGCCCGCCGTCTTGATCAAATGTGTATGAATCCAGCGTGGGCTGGATCATGATCAGCGAATTGCTGACATCCTCGTGATTTAATACGTGGCGATAGAATGCCGTTTCATCTGGGGAATTGTTAAAGACCTGCAAGAATTGACTCCGTCGTAGGTGAAACATAAACTGGGGGTATAGGGTAAAGTTTTTCTCGAGTCTAAAGGATGAAGGGTCGTCTTTCCTATAGTCGGCAAAACGTGAGCAAAGTCTGATGAGCATGCGATCGACCCATCGCAGCACGTCAGGCCCGTCATCGACCTCAGCTTTGAACACTGCGATCCTTGACATCAGAACAGCTGCAGCTTCCTGATCGAAGGACTGGGCAATCGCTGGGTCCCCAGCGGGACCACTTAAGTTCCTCGCAATTGTTGTAACGCGCAAATGGAATTGCCCGGACGAATGCTGGTAATATGTGAGGAATTGCATCATGCCTTTCTGTTGGCCCTGCTGATGTTGAGTCGGTCCGCTTTGGCTTGCAATTTCGAAATAAATGCCATAGCTGGCGTTTGGATCAATGCCGCACATTTTCCACGAGCATGTGTTACCAATGCCACATTCCGTCTCGCCCACCGAGGTGGACTTCTTATTCAAAGATACGGCATGGCCAATCAAACCTGTAACCTTAAGTTCCTTTGTGGTCAGGACCTCTAGGACGGCATTGAATCCCATTGACAAATTGTCATCTGCATCCTTTTCAAAGACCCGAATGAACGATTGCTTGAACATCGATGAGGTAAAGCTATCTGTTAGAATCATGTTTCCTCCTGTGGAATTGCATAAGCCCTTCATCTCAAGCAGGCCAACCTGGTCCAAACAACCTGCGAAGATGTCTATGATGTGACCGTTGTGGGCCGTTCGTTTCGCGAGATTGTCATAGAACTAACTCGGGTTAGATGAAGTAGGCATCAATACTAATGCATGCGAAGGAGACCTACCTTGAGGGCCTTTTTATAATACTTGATATTATCACGATCAATGTCGTGGTGTGAGCGAATGGGTTCTCGAAGCTCGGGCCCAACTACCATTCCCGGCCCTTCTGTAGCAGGACCACCAGCAAACATCATGATTCTGCCGCCAGCATTTTGGAAAGACGATTCCAATAACCCGACAGCAACATTCAGCGCGACGCCAGAGCACCGAAGGCTTCTCCTATCACTCGCTACGGGCCATGGATCTTTCTGAAGTTGCTCCAAGACTTTCGTAAGTTGAAACTCACATTGCTGGACAGGTAGGAGGAATCTAGCTGCAGGGCCAATGGGTGCCATAGGCCGGCCAGGCTGCTGCTGTGGCATACCAGGTCGGAAGCTGGGGGCAAGAAGCCCGAGCATCTCCTGGACTTGCTTGGCCGCATATTCTTTGTTTCCGCGGAAAACGTATGACTTTGCGCACTCAGTGTATCCGATCTCATGGACTTGGACCTATGACTTCTATTAGAAAAAGGTTCCCTTGGGGGGTAGCAAAGCGCTAAAAAAACAGTCGTCTCACCATAGTACCAAACGTGATGAGTCCCACAAGAGCATTTTCGGGCAGCAAGCTCAAGCTCATGATCAGAGACTCCTTCAAGGCGGCAAGACTGTCATCCTCCTGGCAAGTATCGACGACATACAAGAAGATGGGGGGGCTTGGTGCTGGTCGTGATAATCTGTATTCGATAGTAGTATTGGAAGGGTGCAGCTCAGGCGGGATGGCATTGGTATTGATGTCTTTGTAATGGGGCGGCAGCGGATTCCGCGAGAGACAGAAGGGACAGATCCAGAGGCGTGCCCTAACATCGACCTGGCTATATTCAGGAGAAGTCAACATTAGCAGGGCGCAGCCAATAGACCAATGAGGGGAGGGGATTGGGCGTGTTGGGGTTCTTTTACCAGAAAGGATTGAGAACAGAGCGGCATGGTTGTTTGCAGGTGACGGGCTCGAATTGTAATAAAGGTGTGTCGGGCTTTTCCTTTAAGGGCGTGTAGAGGGCGCCAATAGGCACGACAAGACGAGACGCTTCCTGCAATCACGATCGTGAGCAGGCGGCCCAGCGTACAGGGAGAAGCATGGGAGAAGCATCTTGGAGGGGTGGGAGGACTAACAACACGAGAGCTGGGGAAGACATTCCAGCTAAGGCGAACACCATCCCGGTCTTCGACCTCGCTCCATTGTTCCTTGAGCGCTTCGTAGTCCATGGCTGCTGTTATCAGATGCGGGTTCGTTGCACGGCGGCGTTGTGTGCGAGACCTCTAGACGGGAATGCGACGGACAATGTGGCGTGCAGTCTGGGTTGTCCACGCATAAAAGCGCCGCAGCTTGGGGTTGCTGTTGGAAGAACAGGGCTTCGGTAAACAGCGTTGGTCGAGTTCGAGTTCGGGGTCGAGTTCGGGGTCGAGTTCGAGTTCGAGAAGAATCAGGGTACGGGTTGATAAAAGATAAGCTGCCCGCCCAGGTGGCTACAGTTATTACTACCTTATGCCGCTGCCGTCTGCTGCCCGCTTGCCTGTCGCCGGTATGTGGACATGCGGAAAGGGACAGGTAATCAAGTTGCTGGGCCGAAGCCGTTGCAAGGCCCACATTTATTATCTGTGCTGCTTACCTAACCTACGGTCCCTGCTTGGCACCTACCTCCCGCTCACTACTTCCCCCCGCCACAAAGATTTTACTCGCTGCATACATACCATATGGAATATCTACCTACCCGGTATAAGTTGTCTATTCAATGGCACTTCACGCAAGCCTTTCTGCCACCGATACCTGTCCATGTAGTGAGTATTTCCTCTCTTTCGTGTACTAGTAGGCAGCCGACATGCTTGGAGATCACGATTCGGATGCCTAGGGACAGCAGCCAATATTTCGGCTGTCACTGGCATATACAACCCCCAGCTGAAGCAAACCCATCAAGCCCGCACGTACCATGAGGGTACTCTCAAGGTCTCGTGGAAAGGAGGTTGCTTTCGAGCCGTCAACAGATGAGCATTCTGTCATCACATCGTTGGCTCGTTGGATTCAGGTCGCTGCCAAAGCTGCCAAAGTCTCACCTAATCCATCTCAACGGGCATCAGTTGGCAATCAGCCCCTTTATCCAATCCTGTATTTCGTAAAGCAATGATGACGCTTGTCTGTTTGTGAAGACCAATGGATATCGTAACATTATAGGAGATCATTGTAGGGAATTCCAGTCCCCCCTCAAGGCCTCGCTTGTTCCTTTAATGACCAATTCCAGCCTCCCCAGCCCAAAGCTGCGAAGCACTCATTAATTCACGCATGATGGTGGGGCTGAGTTCATTCACGCTGCCATTACCATCAATAGCCTCTCGATTCCTTACACCAAAATCTTTCGATTTGCGAGGCATGCTACTCAATTCCAAAATAAGCGGATCAACGTCCGACCAGTCGCTAGACTCTCCCGCCTCGGTCATAGATCCTGATTCAGCGACACCGTCGGCCCCAATGTCAACGGCGAGCGTCTCAACTCGGCCCTGGGTGCTAACCGCACCCGAGCTGATGGAAAAGCCCTTACTAGTAAAGTCTGATGATGCCATTCCCCAGTCGTTCGACGGATTATCCACTTAATATTCTGTGTCAGCATATAGTCCACATCTTCAGCAGCAGAAAAGCCTCTGCAGTCGCCATCGTGATCACATATGTAATTTCCAGGCGCCTAGCCGCGAGGTTATAATCGGGATTACAACTTACCCATAGTCTCTTGCTGGGGCGTTGCGCGTTTCATGGCTTCATATGACTGGGGTTTCATTCCCCACGTAGTATCGGAAAACCCCGCTTCAGCATGAGATGTCGTTGACGACACCGCCTTCTTTACGGATGTACTTTGGCCTCTCATGGCTACCGGTGTTTCTTGGTCGTCGGAAGGACCTGGACTGTCAAGCTCTTGAGGTATAGGGCTCAGAGGTGTTGGGTCAAAGGACTCAAGGGCACTCCCGGTCTTCTCGCTCTTCAGTTCCATATTGCCAGGACGTTGTAATATGGCTGAACTGTTCTCCGTTTCTCCATGTCGGCTGTGCGTGACTCGCCTCGCCTCAGCTTCCGTATCAATGATAAAGTCACTCATTTTTACTGGATTGATTGAAAAGATTCCCGTTTTAGCCCCCATTCTGACAACCAAGGAGAAAACGTGAACTCAATAAATGGTCACGGGGGTACTTACGACTACCACCTTTGTCATCTGCTCGCATGTCATCAAGCGTTCTAGCCATTGTTTCCAGCAGCGGCTTCATACTGGAAAGTAAGAGTTAGCCATTACGACCTTTACCGTCGCCAATAATGCTTCGACAAGGCCGATTGCCCTGAAGGGACAATCCTGGGCCAACGGGGGATTTGTCTTTGTGTTAAGGGGGAAAAGGGGGGAAGTGAGGCCAGGAACTACTTACGCGCAAAGCCATGCATCTTTATTTCTCTCGAGGCGTCTGATACGCTTCTCGAGGGTTTCTGCGTTGTTCTGTTCAAGAGGTAACGGATCCGATTCGTCATCATGGACAGTCTTTTCCTGCGGCAGACCGACTGTCTTAGCAACAATATCCATGATCTCTCTCTCCTTCTGTAGTTTCTCCCTCATGACTCGTTCTTTTAATGTTGTGCTTTGCAATCGGCTTCCCGGTTCCGGATCTGACTCTAGCTCCGATTCAGGTTCCGGCTCAGGCTCCAGCTCCAGGTCCTCCGCATGGGGGAAGTGCCACTCTTGTGGCCGCAAGAGCGACATCCGGCCCTTGGGCACTGCTGGGAGGTGCCACTTTACTGGAGGAAGCGATAAGCGTTTTGAAACCCGTGCGGCTTCAGGCGATAGAGGGGGTGTGGGCATGGTCATGAGACTGCGCCGGTTGAATTTGGAGTCTTGTGGGCCCACGGCGCTGCGTTCAATCGCGCCCGTGAATGGGTTTCGGCTTATAGTCACAGTCTGGCCTTTCTGTCGCGGCTGGGGACTAAGCTTCAGGGGCTTGGGCCTCAACATCGTCCTCGGCGTGAATGATTCTGGTCGAGGCCGAGTCGAAGATCGAAGTGTAGGCGAACCCGGCTGGGATTCGACATTAGCGACTACCATGATTGGGGATATAGTCATTCCACTCGTATGCCAGCGTGGTGCTAGGGGGGGGATTGGCTCTATTTCAGTAGTAATCACAGAAGAAATATTTAATCGAACCCTCGGCGTGCGGCACGTTTCATCAGCTTTCGTCGATTTTATTATTTCTGTCAAAGGGGCCGCATGGTGTAGATCAGCCGATGTGCCGGTGTCCGTAACTTGACGAAGTTCTTTCGATGCCTCACAGTTAGTATGAGCTGTCATACTCGGTATCGAAGATATCCGTCCGCTTTCTATCGGTGCTGAAGCTCCCCGCGTTGTAGGGTTGTCAGCTCGAGTCATAGTATGGGTGGGAGTTACTGGTCCAGGTGAATCAACCAACCCAACTCGGGATGCATCGAGGTCACGCATTTTGTACTCGCGGACCTTCGCCTTCCGCGCCATGCGCCAGTTAAGCATACTTTTCGGATTCGTATTAACCTCAGTATTCGAATATGATGCCGTGGAGAGTCTTGAACCTGGTCTTCGAGGCAATTCTTGCTTGCTACTGAAATCGGACTCGCGAGTTTCTTTCCATCTCGCTTCATCTTTGCAAGCAGCGGAGACCATGGACTCCATTTCCCTCACATTCGTGCTTGCGTATTGTTCAGCTGTTGATAGATTAACCTCCCCAAGAACCTGCTCTGCTCCACCGGACAGCTTTTGGGAAGCAACAGCTGTGCTTTGAATACTTATCTCGCTTGCTAACGAGGAGCGGGGAGAACTACATGTAAATATAGATTGCTGACAACAATCTACGGTAGCCGTGAGCTGGCTAGCCATTGATTCTCGTTGGCATTCATCGCTACCATTGCGAGATGAAAGAATTGATTCCTTACAAGGTCCGTTTAATCTGGAACGACCTTTCAATCCTATTTGGATCTATATCAGTGATTCTCCTCCTAACTCAACGGAATCGGAAACATATAGTAGCCCGGAAAAGATAGGAAGGTAGTTGACAAAATCAATCCAGCATCATATAATCTTTTCGCAGGATCTCGACATAGCTTGCCATAGCATAAGTAAATATTACAATGCTTACCTTGGTCCGTCCCAAAAAGAATCTGCTCTTGCAGCAAACTTCGAGGCTCTCCGGGTTTAGTAAAAGTCGGCACCATTGGTGAGCGAGACGTTGAAGATGATCCAACCATGGCACATGAATGCGATGTTGATGATTCCTGCATTTGCCCATCGAGCTTTGGGCTAGGCTGTCTCTGCGTGAGAATATCGCCAAGCGAAGCCACGGAAACCGACGTCGCCTTGCCAGCACTCGTTCTCGCCTCTTTCGGCTGGGCCGTAAGAGGTACAGTAGAGGCCGAGCTTTGCGTTCGTTTAAAGGGTCCCGATCCCACCGGAGAACGGGACGCGTGCGTTCGAATTTCATATGGAAATGTTGTGGACGAAGTTAAAGGGCTTGGTGCAGCTTGTTGGTGACCATCCAAACAATCAGCCTTCTCATGTACGGCCATCATGGGGAGGGATTGTACTTTGGGCTGCTCCAAGGTGGGAATCCTCGGATGGCTCGACGTCTTTAATAAGGGCCTCAGATCATCGTCAAGCCCTCCGTCAACTGGATCCGAATTGGGCATAGCTTGCAGTAGATAATCTGCATTGATTTTATTCGAGGACGCCGCAGGTAGAGACCCTTTCCCATCAGAGACTTTAGATGAATGAACCTGGCCAGCATGCCCACTAGGTGAACAGGCTGGGGGTTTGGAATCCCCTTTCGCGAACCTATTCTCGCCGGTCGCGAACAGGGCCGCCTTTGAAGAAATCCTTTCCGGCCATGCTCCAAGGCCGGCGGTAGGCGACGGCAGCGGTGAAAATACAGGACTGCACAACCAGGGTCAGCGATTGCAGTCATGAGTATACCGCGTAAAATTCCCTCGGAGCACACAGAATTCTTGTGCCCCAAATCCGGCCGAGGTAAGAGCAGTTTATATTCTTGGAAGTGCTTTGTGAGAGGAGTCCGAGAGTTCAGAACATTACGTACTATTGCGGTTGGAACGATGAGCCACTGGCGGTACCCTTTTCCAAGGCAGGTGTTGATATCGCGATGTAGTGACGCCCATCTACCGTGGTAACTGGGACTGAATGCTCGGGAAGGTGTCGCTGTACGGAATCCTTCTGCGGTTTTACCTGCTTGTTGCGCCGAAGCGACTGTGGTGACAGCCCGCCGCGTTCGCTTAAGCCTAACAGCCTCAGGCAATCGTCGCGGCTTACGGGACGATCACGCGATGGCTCAGCCGTTTCCGATAAACCTGCCAACTTCCGTAGGGTCGCAATATCTACCTGTTTGGGCGCAGGTTTACTCAAGTTGTAGTCAGAAGCATCTGGCGGGCGACTGAAGGCGTCAAAGACGTTTGATGTTGATTTGGACCGTGAGAGACGAGCGCGCTTCCGACTGCCGGGTCTCGGAAGACCGTGAGCTTTGGCTGAGTGTGGGTGTAGGTGCGGGTGTGGGTGTGGGTGGAAAGGCTCGTTGCCACTCGACAGAGAATGGCATCTTAGCCGGGATTGGGCCTGGTCGGTCGGCATCGTCAGACTTCAGGGAGGCGAAAGGAAAGGTCGGGCACTCAGGTACATGACCACTCAGCCTTGAGGGAGCCGGCGATCACCAAGTTGAAAAGGCCTCGCCAGCTCATTTGGCCATTGGGCGGCTCGATGAGTGGCGTACAGTACGAAGCGCCGTTGATTAAGAAATAACGTGGGCCAGACAGAATAAGGCTGTGGTCATCACAAAGCACGCCTCGGATTAATTGGGAAAAAAAGAGAGAGGAAGGTACCGAAGCCGAGTGAAAATATGACAGACCGTGTGAGGATAATACAAGGTAAGAAGAAGTACACTACCAGCCTGCTACGGAATACATTGTGTACAATTTACAATTTACAATTTCCAGGGTTGACTACCAAGAATATCTATACCTATATAGTACACGCGCAACAAGCAAGAGGCAAGACTACTCTACCTGACTAGATACCGACGCAGTTAGATGCTCGAACTACTACGCATGGGATTCAGCCCCTACGGGTATATGATAGGTAGCGATGCCATCGTCACGTCGCGCTCTCTTGTCTTAGTCTTCTCCCTCTCCCTCTCCCTTCTCCACTCCATTCCTCTTTGTTTTCCCTGATCAATGCCCCGTTGGGTTTTAATTAGTCTCTCTCGCCCCATTTGGGGATTCCACCATTAGCGCATGCTACCTCCAACGCGTCGATAGCTTAGCTTGGGGTACGTACTTCGGGTTGTGGATTGTGCGGAAGTAAGCAACAAGAAGAGCGTCTTGCATCAGGGGCAGATGAGATGCTCACTAACATATTCAATCAAAATTCAGCTTTCGTCGACCACTTCCCACTAACTACTTCCATCTAGCAATGAAGATACCTAGACGATCACATCCCCAAAGTTTCCAGATCCTACTCAGGGGCCAAGTGCAGATACCCAGCACCTTAGCTAGGTACGTCCGTACGAAGTACACTGCCAACCTAGGGCAATCTGAGATTTGGTGCTTCGACCAGGCTACCAGAACCCCTGGTTAGGGATCCCTGAATGTGGCTGGTTGACGCGCGATGCCGATCCCGAACCCCGTTACGTACTGTATTTTTATCATTTTTATCATTTTAATGTGCTCAAGCAGCTGTATAACTGCATCTGATTCTGCACGGTCACGGGCAAGAGACTAATTCTTAGAGTATTGTATAGGGATACGTCCGTAGGTAGGTAGTTATAACGACTGTGCGAACGTAGGTATGCTATCAATCTTTGAGCTTGCCAGAAAGGGGTAACTGATTCCATTTTCAAGACATCGGCATCTATCTACTACGTAGCCTGATGCCAAGGTCCTTTGCGGGCAGTCCTCATCGCAGAGTACAAGTCAAAGGAGCCCCCTCAGAGCAATTACCGCCGATACAACAGCAACATGACGAAAAACAAGTTGCGCCTTTTCGAATGCATTAAGGGATGCCTTTGACCATCGCCAACATCAAGGCAATGGCCTCGCGTATATCGCCATCGCGCATGGGCAAAGTCAACACCGCCAGTGAACAAAGGGCATCTGGCCATCGTCGTGTAAGCCATGAATAACACACACGAGATCATCACGCAGACACAGCGGCCGAATTGATGATGATTGTACGACTATCGCATTTACGAGGCGGTTTCAATTGATATATATATTCAGTCATTGTCGAACACAGCTACAATACGTAATGTATCCCCTTTTTGAGTAAATATAGCTGATCCCCCGGTATACTCGTAGTCACGACTTGGGTGGTATGGGATTGCGTGACTGAGAGTTAACAAGACATAGGGAAGGCTGCCATGCCGCCCTCTACCTATTGTGGGCTCCCTGTTATACCGCGAACGTCGTAAGAGACCCAAGTACAGACGTACTGCGCAGTCATATGTCATGTCCGTATCGCCGGCTTATCATGAGTATGCGTCTCTTTCCAATGCCCTCTATCCCGTATTATCTAACCGCTGTGGTTACTCGCTACTGGTTTGCTGCTCTGCTGCTCTGCTGCTTTTTACCAGTCCGATCCTGACCCGATAAGGGGCGCGTCTAGTGTGATTCGCGCCCACGCCATCAAAACCGCCGCGGCCATCTCGCGCAGTCGCACCCGCCGACCACGGCTCGACCACGGCTCGACCACGGCGTATGTGGCAGCAACCCCGACCTACGATTCACATCGGACCAGTGAGGATTTATCCGGCCCACTCATTCCATTTCCGCCCTCTACCTATACAGACGGTAAGGTAGGTAGCCACCCCATGCGATAGGTATCCACCCCGTCCGGCCGGGTCCTGCGCCGCTTCGCAATACGGCCCGGAAGCAGTACCCACATACCCAGCCGGCCGCGACTCCCATCTCTACCCGGCCTGGGCGTGTGAACGTTCTATGGCAGCAACACCCCCATCCCCCGGGATAGCACTGTCGGCGCGAATCTTTCAGCGGCTCGACCACCAATATCTTCAAGGTCACCAGTACGCCATGGGCCTCATCTTCCCGTCTGGATTAGCATTGAACTGGCCGCTTTGCACTAGCCCTTCAAGTCCGGCGGTTTATGGACGCAGGCACTTGTTATACCTGCTACAGGAATACTGCCTATCGGTCCGACTCGGCATGTCACCGGAGCCTTCGTATGCATCAGCTCCAACGGCATTACCAATTTTTGGGGACAGAGGGACTATGCGACTCGGCTCCTAGTGGCAGTTCCTACGGCGATAAGCCGGTTCAGTCTGCCCGTGCTTATGTTTGCTACCCAGGCGTGGAGTGTTCTAAGTCTAATTGTCAGTTGTTGAACCGTTATTGGCGCAACTACAAAGTACGTCCCAAACCTACCATAGCGCGCCAGGGGGGGTTTTAAAAACGGTCACTGCCAGCATTTTATAAGCCCAAAATAGTGTTGTAGTTACTAACAGATTTTGGCTGGGGGTCACTATTGTGGCTAGCCTGGTAGAAAAAAAACTATACTAAAAATGGTAAATGTATGTACTGAGGTAAGTGGTAAATATTTATGTCCTTGTTCAGGTAGCATTCTAGCGGATTTACTAGGTGAGCCGGGGGGCACTGCTTTACTAGGCTGTAAATAGGTAGAATGGATTACTATGTAAGCGCCTAATCTAATCCTGATAACCAAGCAGTCCACACACTAATCTACCCTCCCGCACAATATCTACTCGGTAAGTTAATCGATCTACTCAGTATTCGATTCATACTAACATACTAAAGCTCTACCTACTGTCAAACAACATGGGAAACGAAGCCCGAACGAAGCACCTTCGAGAAGAGGATTACACCCGAATCTTAACATTGTACCATGATGTTAAGATGTCACGAAAAGAAATCGAAAAATGCACAAATTATACAAACCGACAGATCAAACATGTGATTACAACAAATGCATCAAAGCCTCAACCCCGCTCGGGCCGCTCACGAGAAATGAATGAAGAGCATGAACAAGAACTCATCGCGTTCGTAACGGCATCGAAACGAAATCGGCGAATGGAATTATCATTATATTTATTCGAGTCTATCTTTTCAATGCATGTCATTCGGAACACACTTCGTCAACTAGGTTACCGACGGCAAATCGCCCGCGCTAAGCCCCCGATTTCTGAGACCAATTGAAAAAAGAGGCTTAAATGGGCCCGAGATCACGTACATTAGACGTTCGATGATTGGTGTAAAATTCTTTGGGTTACTCAGTTACCGGGCGAAGAATGGGACGAAACATGCATAGTTGAAAAGCATCGACGCAAACGGGGATGGATGTTTTGGGGTAGTTTCCACGGTTCAACGAAGGGGCCTGGTTTTTTTGGGAGAAATCATGGGGCATGATCAGTGCGGCTACGTATCGAGAACACACTGTTCCTGTGATTGATGAGTATCTTCAAGCACAACGCCGTGTCGGTACCCATCTTATTCTTATGCAAGATTCGGCTCCAGGCCATGCCGCTCGCGATACAAAAGCAGATCTTCAACGAAGGCAGATCAAGGTCTTAATATGGCCACCTTATTCTCCCGATCTGAACCCTATTGAAACAGTATGAAATTGGATGAAGGACTATATTGAAGATAGATGAGGCCTTGAAGAAACACCAAAATATGCTGATTTACGTCGGTACGTTAATGAAGCGTGGGAAGCAGTGCCAGAGCATGTTTTACGAGAACTATTAGAGTCAATGCCTCAACGTTGTCGAGCCGT